>JAYESA010000699.1:0-45000 GCA_036927795.1 Iris macrosiphon
TTCTAAGCCGTACTTGTTCACAACAACAACAACAAAAAGGGAGGGGGCACTTTAACTCAACCAATTAGGAATGTTAATGATATCAGGTCGTGTCGGATGCACGTACCGGGCACACCAAAATAGGTGCATAATCCATGCGAGAGGATGCTATCGGTGTTGGGACCGGAAGCGTTGATACCGTGCTCCGATACCGTCTGAAACTGACCACAGCAGAAACTAGGCCAACCCACTTGAGATAGCTAACCACCCGTCTAACGCAAGCACCAAGACAAATAAAAATACAATATATGTTAGGTGAGTACGTCACCTGGACAAATCATAATCTATATAATTTCAAATGGAATTACAAGATTGAATAAAATATGTTGAATCATTTGCCGAAAGATTCAACCCCCTCACCAAACTCAAGTAGAAAGAAGATTCCAACTTGAAATCTCTCACCCTATCCATAGCAATATCCCTGCACGAAGACGACAACTCCCCGCACAGATCTTATCTTCCAATTGTCTTAGATGGCGAGCCCTAAGAGCAAAGTACGGACTTTCTCTTAGATTTTCCGTGGACTTGATCCTCGAATCTCCGTCTTGAGCCTCATATTGCCTCCACCCTCAACACATATATATAGTTGAGAAACCCTATTTTAGGTCATAGGAATCCCTAAAATAGGAAACCATATTATTAAAATAAGACCCTATTTTAGGTAATAGAAAATCCTACCAGCATTAACTATGGACGTGCAAATCTAATCAAATCAAATATTTGATTCAGATTTGGGCCCCACAAATATGATGTTACCAAATCCAGACCGGTCCCAACAATCAGGTGTATAAGTTCACACTCATTCACAACATAAAGCAAGGCAGCACCTAGGCTAGAAACACTTTTAATAACAACTGTAGTCTTAGAGTTTGCTTGGCAATTGTTGGGATAGCGGTTATGAGGTGTTTTAGAGTACCGGTTATGAACAGTTATGAAGGGTCCGATTTTGGGTGGTTTTAAGTAACAACTTTTAAACCAGTCCAACCCATACATGGTAATTCATTAACGAGTGGTTCTGAAGGTTTTTTACAAGAATAAAATTACCTATATGTCCATATATAAACAAAGCATTCCCAAAGTTTATTTATGATGTCGAAGTCTTCATGATACATGATTCTTGGAGGTATCTTTATGGGTGTGTATCATACAATGTCCGACTTTGACAATAACCAAATAGGATTTATAAGAATGATCGTCTGGATAAAAATAGTCACTATAAGAATAATCGTCTGGACGAAGATAGGAGAGAGTATAAAAAAGTAAGATTTTTAAAACTCACCGGAGGAAGTAGTCGTAGCAAATAGAGGAAGTAAAAGAGAAAGAGGAAATATGGTAGGGTATTAGTAGTTATAATTATATTTTTTACGAGGATATAAAAGGAATAAAATAATAAAAAACCTCAAAACCCATAGATTTGGAGTGTTTATAAAGACACCCAAAATTACATTACACCGATTTTGGGGAGTTTTTTAGCCGACCAAATGCAGTGCCTAAAAAAAATACCAAACAAGGGTTGTTTAAACACTTCATAAACGGCCGGCTCAAAAACCCTCCAAAACCGGTGAAAACACCGTGGCCAAGAAGACCAAGAAGACCCTTAGTCTTCACTCTCCGTCATCCAACCAATCAACCCCAAACCTGGAACGAAATTATTCATCTAATGGGCATATTTCAAGATCCTCACATAAAGTCAACGGGAATAATGGTTATTAAAGGACTTTTATGCAATTGTTCCAAAATGTCTCCTTCAACCTAAGACTAGTAACCCTGAAAATAGAAATATATTGTAAAATAATAAAAATAACCCTAAAATTCGTGACTATTACATGGAATATTAGAGAAAAAAAAATGTAGCTAAATACACCAAATACCAACAACACATACACACACAAAAGAAACCCTAGGGTTTATGCTTGTAAATCCTAAAAAAAATCTAAAATTGGAGCGATTTCTTCCATTAGAACCCTAAATAAAAATCTGAACTTGGAGCGATTTCTGCCATTAGAACCTTAAATAAAAATCCAAACTTGGAGCGATTTCTTTCATGAGAACCCTAAAAAATCATTTTCTTCCTGTCGAAAAAGAGAGAGAGAGAGAGAGAGAGAGATTGGAAGACTTACTTAGCGGAAGGAATAGAAAGAAGAGGAGGAGGAGAATGGAGTGAAGTAGAGGAATAAGTAGGGTATTGAACTGTAGTTGGTCGTCGACGACATTAACGAAGAAGAAGAAGAAGAAGAAGAAGAAGAGGGAGAGCAAGAAAGATTGGGGACCAAGTCAAGGGAATCAAAGATACCTATCCCTCTAGAAATTAATTAGCAAGTCTGTGCACGTTTTTGTGGTGGGTTATCGGGTTCAACTCATAAAACCTGAAATTTTCGAATTTCTGAATTTAATAAAAAAATAAATTTTATCTATACTATTATAATCATATCAGGATATTTAGATTCTATAAAATTTTAGGTAAAACTATATTTCTCTACTATTATAATACGGCTTCTAGACGGCTCAAAAGTTAGATGTCTAAGTCGTAAGTAAATACTTAACCAATTAATAATTTTAAAAAAACTAAAAAAAAAATTAACTACTCATGTACTTGTTTTCCTTACATAGAAATATCTTAAAATTATTATAATTACCTAAACATATATATATATATATAAATCTAAATAAAAATATATTCAATATTTAAAATATATTTAAAATAATTTTTTATAACTAAAAATATATCCACAATTTTACAAACATATATATATATATAACAAATTTAAATTTAAATATGTTCAAATCAAATTTGAACTATTTTAATATAATTTATATTTTTATTAAAAAAAATCAATAACATGAATGAATTTTATAAATCTTATTTTTCAATATATATATATATATATATATATATATATATATATATATATATATATATATATATATATATATATATATATATATATATATAATAAATCTTAATTTACAAATATTTAAACTATTGTCAACAATATTAAAAAAATATTTTTCGTACATCGCACATGCATTTACTAGTATGTATGAATGTGAAAACCCCCTGATTTTAAATTTTAAATTTTATTATTTTTATTGGAATTATGTAATTATTTAAGATTAAGAAAAAATTTATTATTCTTAGCTAATTTAAAATATATAAAATTCAAGGATTTATTAACTTGTATAGATATTTATGTATAATTATTAATTATAAATATTTTTAAAAAAATATTTTGGGTGTACAACTACTATTAAAATATTGTAGAATTTTTCAGAAAATTATTTTAGGTACAAACATATTTTCTTGATGGCTATATATATATATATATATATATATATATATATATATATATATATATATATATATATATATGGTATTATAAAAGAAAAATAAAATGAATAAAACCCAAAATCAAAAACCCAAACATTAAACCCGCTACCCATCCCCAGACCCTTCGGTTCAACATCCCGTACCCCCCCCCCCATTCTCTCCATCTATAAACACCACCATCAACATCAAACCACCATCGCCACCATCATCCAGCTCCGACCCGCGCATCCAAGACCACCCACGGCCACCTGCGGCGCCACCACCGCCACCAGAATCTCGGTCGGGCAGCCGCGTGTGACCCGCCCGCGGACAGCAGCGACAGTCGAGATCCCATCTTTCCGTACTGATTTCTCCCTCCTCGATGATCCGTTTTGCGTATTGTCTTCTCCGGTATGTTCAAAACATAACCCTCTTAATCCCCTTCAATTATATTAGTTTATCTTGCCTAAAATCATGAGAAAATTTAATCCAAAGAAGGGAGAAAAACTACTCAAAACCGAACAAAAATTTTACTCCTTGAGCCCATGTTTGCGGATCCGTAACTCTTTGTACAGTGGGCCGATTCGCGAACCAATTTTACCTACTTATAGACAACATAACCCTATAGGATTCTCAGTAAATAGATTATTTTATTTTGTACTAAAAACCCTGGTTTAATTCCCTAAAAATCTCGAAAAAACCACGATTTCAAATTCTAAAATATCCTGATACGGTGTGTGTCCCGCCAAACGAGACGACTTTGTCGCGTGAGAATTATACTTAAAGGCGCATATCGTCAACACGGACGTGTGAGATTTCGCAGAACTTAATTTAGATGTGCGTGAACACCGGAATCAACGCGTATCCGTCAAAAAATACCGTATCGGCCTATTCTGACACATTGTCATAACTTCGTGTATGCTTGTCATTTTATAACAAAACTTACGCCATCAGATTCGCAGCGTTACGCTGGTCCTGTGATCCAAGTTTGGTTCGATTCTGAGAACGTTAATAAAATATCGTTTTGCGGGCCCCACGGTTCTATTTGACGGGTAATTTCGTGACCGGCTCACCGGAATCCAATTTTGGACACTCTGTTAAGTTTGTGTCATCGTTTTGGACTTATAAACACTAAGCTTGCTAAATTTGGATAACTTTATCTTTGGCACATTTTACGGTATAAAGTGGACCACAAATGGATACTGCTTTGACCCGAAACTGTTATTTTTGCCAAGTATCCAAATTGGACTTATGGGTAGTCAATTCTAGCTATTTCTTATATTTTGGAAATGTTGGTAATGTCTATTACAGCATCCAGAGATGTTCGTATGGATTCCACCTTTTCGGGAGCAGTTGACGCATTGAGCTCGCTACTTGGACCTCGCTATATCCAAAATCCAGGCAAGTGTACCTTGCCTTCTTCACAGTAGATTCTGATCTAGTTATTTTATTTTTGTTGTTTTTTTATTACTTATAATTATTATGACCTACGACTACCACGATACTTAGCTTCCAGATTACATTCGTGTGCCGACTTTCGTACGTGGAGTTCGAGTATCGTTAGTTGCATTGTCAGTGCTTACCTACTCGTACTACTCTTACATGATTTATCCTAGGACACTGTACTCGACTTTCATGCACAGGAGCCACTCTTGAGATATTCAAGGATCCCGGTTCTGTTTTAGGACAAGGCTAGAGACTTGTACTAGTGTCATTATTTACGCCTTGACTTGATAGATAGAGATTGTCTTGCGTTTTATGACATGAGGCATGAGATACATGGGGTTGGGGAGAACTTACCGTACCGCTGGGCTACCAAAACTCTACTAGTATTATAATACTGCAGGTATCTTGACGGGGCTTGTACGTACCTACTACTACTACTACTACTACTACTACTACTACTACTACTACTACTACTACTACTACTACTACTATAACTAGTACCCTAGTATATGTATGAAATTCGATGGTTTAGCGGACGAGTACGTTCTCACTTGCATTCACTTAGCTGGTTATGATAGATACCCTTGAGCACATTGCTTATTATTTTACTATTTTACTTTGGCATGTTATTTTTTGTACCTTGTTATGTCCCTCTTAGGACTTGGTCCCTTTCTAGTTTTGCAACATTCGTTATGGAGCCCGTCTGGAGTTACTAATGTATGTTGCTTTGTTATGTGGGCATTGGTACCAGGTACTTATATCGTTTCTACCAGAGTTATGTTATTCATTTATCATATTGTTGATTTATCTGCTGCTGTAGCCTAGTTTTTATAGACTCGTATTTCTTTCTCAAGTCTATTCGAGCTTATGTGTTACTGGACGACCGACTTTAGCACATGCAGTTCATTCTTGATATTTTATTCTTTTGTGGATTGTGACATAGATATTATCAGTATTTCTTAGATAGTTACCCTTATTATACAGCTTATACGTATTCTAGTCGGACCAGAGTTTGGTCGAATGCGTAGCTAGCATGTTACATATTTCTAGTCCTACGTAGTTTGGGACTAGGGCGTTACATATTTTTGTGGTGGTGTAAGATCCCTCCCAAAATTTTCTTTTATTTATAATTAGAAATTCTTAATTTAATTTTCTTTTAAAAAATGTATTTGAATCATGATAATTACGGTTTAATTTATTAATTATCATTATTATTATTATTAAAATATTAAATCTATTCATGGAATTGTGATATTAATATATTTATTTGTATATATGATTTAAAGAGAGTTTTTCTTTAAAAAAATGAATTTTATTAATATCCATATATTTTATCCCTCTAATCATCCGTAGCAGCAACATCTTCCTCCAATTCTAATCTCTCCCCTTATGTCTATATTAAGACACACTCCTAGCCAATAACTCATCTCTTGTTGTTTCATCCCCACACCGTCTTGAATCGTAGTTTTTCTTATTCATGCTAAACCCTCTAGCCCAAAACAAATCTTTTGGATAAGCCCAAGGGCCTATTTGGATTTCCCATACGTAAACCCTAGCTCAACATCCTATAAAACCTATTCTTTTCATTCATTCACTGTTCTATTGGGAAGCAGCCGCCAACAACATCTATATTTTTCTTCACCAATTCTTTTTCCTCCTCTTGAACCACAACTCCACCAAAAAAGAAGAAGAAGAAGAAGCAAGAGGATCAACATGCTGCAATAACAGCCGCCAGCTACAACCCTTCCTCTAATACTACATCACCTTCTCATCTCAATTTGTTTTCTATCACCCACCTATCTATATTGGGAACCCACCGATGAGCTTTCCTCCACCCTTCTCTCTTGATCATCTTTCCTAAGCCAACCTTTCCACTGTCCCATTCCTCATTGGACGCGCTAAAGGCGGTTGTGCCGTAAGATTGTTACACCTCCATACCCCGATGATCATGACGATGGGAACCAGCTGACGTTGTTGTACAGACTCACCTCCGTCGCCAAGTGTCCGCGGCCTTCTGAGCGCACCAGCATGCAAGAGAACACCGAGCCCTCGGTCTTCATCTCGTCGATCTCGCCACCGTGGGATGTTCGTTGATTCACCAAGCAACCAGAAGCCCTTCTATTTTTCTGTTGCTTTTGGCATAACCGACGTG
The DNA here is from genome assembly GCA_036927795.1 of Iris macrosiphon. NCBI lineage: Eukaryota > Viridiplantae > Streptophyta > Magnoliopsida > Asparagales > Iridaceae > Iris > Iris macrosiphon. The sequence continues at coordinate 6,945 of JAYESA010000699.1, forward strand.
CCGAGTAACACACGAAGAAGAGGACTAAAGCCAGTATCCTCTCGCACGAGGATTGAAAGGCTACAACGCCGTTGGAGGAGGAAGAAGAAACTATACAGTAGTTACATCCGCTCGGTTTCAGGGGAAGCACCTCAACGCCTAGGTAAGTTTCTATTTGCTTTCTATATATAGTTGGCTCATATATTTGTTCACGAAGGGAACTGTTGTTATAGGTTTATAGAAGAAGAAGAAGAAGAAGAAGAAGTTAGAACAGAACTTGTGGAACCTTTTAGTTCTCTCCAAATATTTTGAGCAAACAACACATCCCGGTGCACATTCATGTAGCCCTTACTAATACAAATGTAATCATTTGTTAGGTCCCTTAGCTCTTATCTCCTGTACATATCTAAGCCCATATGCTATGACAAGGAAGTGTTGTAGCTAAAGTAATAGAAAGAAGTAGTTGAATATCAATAGTAGCAAGCATGCTACCACTTTGGTTAGGATGAGCATTAAGGAATATAGCTTAGTAGTAGGAAAGATTAATATGACATAATTAATTAGATTGAATTATATCCTGGTGAAGAGAGAATAGCAAAAGAATAAATTAGATGGAATAATATTTTTAATAGCATTTATTAGCTCAATTGATTAATATTTATTAGTTAATAAATGCATAGGAAGTAGATGAAGAAAAATAGTATCATGCATAGAAGCTCACGTTGGATGTACAAAGGAGCATTTGGTTTTTATTAAAGGCATTCATTAAGTAGTCAATGCATATATAGCTATAGTAATAATGTCCATTCAAGCAAATAATCCATCCTCTTTTATCAATTACAAACCAAACCTTTTTCATCTTTCTTTCTTTCTTTAAGTATGATATTTTCAATAACCCCCTTTTTCCTTCGTAATATTTGCAAAACTAGTTACACCAGCTTATGTAAGAGTGCAATACATTTTAGTAAAGTAGTAATTCTATGGTTTAATTATATAGATTTAGAATAATAAGCCGTAAGCCCATTATTATATATATATATATATATATATATATATATATATATATATATATATATATATATATATATATATATATATAGTTAATATTAAATAGATAGGTGGCATTTATGTATAACTATCTATATCTAGTAATGTGATTGGATTTATTGGATATTTTTAGGACTTTGGATCTAACCTTGGATTCCGGATCTCAGCGGATTGGACGACACTCAGGCAAGATACCTTGCCAACTCAGATATTATTTTCTTGTCGTATATAGTTTCTTGATGCTATTTTTCATATTTGATTTGTCCATGCAGCTCTAGTCTTATTTTCTCGTTTTACGTGCACGTACATTATTTGATCTTTTTTATGGATCACTGTTTGTTTCATAATCATATTGTGATGGTATATGTTTACCCTACGTTTTCTTGACTTGACTCGACTTGTTTTCTTAGTTCTTGGATATCGTTATTGGCGTGACTATACTATGAGCACTCTCGATTGTGAGTACCCATTGTGCTGCGATAGAGATGTTCACTTGACTACCTCATTCGTGAGCTCCCATTGGGCTGCGAAAGAGCCATACTATAGATTGGGAGTCCCCATTGGCCTACTTTCTATAGGACCGTTAGCTCCCATTGAGTTGCGGTTACCCCGATTTACTTGTAGTCACGTTTGATAGCATCATTGGCATGACACTGTCTTATATGTGTACCTTCCTTGTGTTTTAGTTATTTCTTTCATATTTATTTTCTTGTCATTAATCTTGCATGTTGTACTGTACTTTTGGCTCGTATTTTTCTATATCTTGTTACGTTCCACTGAGGACCTGGATTTGTTCTCCAGATTTAGCAGACGAGGAGTATCCGCAGATTTATGGACCGACACCAGACGAGGGTACGACAGTAGTTGATGGCCCTGTATATTCTTAGTTACTTTCTAGCATGGATTTAGTTATATTTTTCTTGTCTTTATTTTTCGTCTATCGGTAGTGGATTTGTCTCCACCCGACTTAGCATTATTTCTTGCTAGATATTCGACAGTATCTTTACTTTCCGTATTTATTCTAGTTTGCTACTTAGTTCATATATTTTTCTTTTGGATGAGATCTAGATGCCTGCCTTTTATATATATTTTCATAGATTCTTGGACTAGAGTTCACATTAGACAGCTTATACGTATTTGAGTCGGACATGACAGCTTATACGTATTCGAGTCGGACATGAGTCCGCTTGAAGGCGTAGCTGGCCATTGCCACGTGGCTCGGTCCCGCATATTTTGGGACTGGGGCATGACAGGTGGCCCATGAAGGTCAGATTAAATCATTTTGGTTACTTTTCGGTACCGAGCGAGCCTGTAATCAGGATTATCAGTATTAGTATCTCAATCCACAACTAATTTAAAAATTCTTTAGCTTTTGATTATCGTCCTTGGACTTCATAATTATACTCTTTTATTTCCCTCGACATACTTTTTATTCTTTATCATCTTTCCCTAATTCAGAGAGATGGACGTTCGTGCGAGGTATTTCCTCCAGAAGCAGATCCTTGTCAAGGCAGAAGAAGACATGCTGGATATAATTTTTTTAGAAGATGGTTACCCTTAGTATGGTAGGTAGATAGGTTATACCTATATGTTAGAGCTAGTGTAAATTGTTAGAATGAGAATTGAATATAGGTATTAGAGGCCTAGAACTAATAAAACCTTACCCTTGTTTAAGGTAGCAGTAATTTGGAAGTATTAGAAGTTAGAAAGATGGTTTGATTCTAATACACTGGAATACTTTATGAAATACATAACTAGATGCTAGAAATTAGATGTGGCCCATGATGGTGATACAAGGAATTGTATTATGTCCTCAAAAAACTGGAACCTTACATACCAGGCCATAATGGTTAAATCTCTACTTGTCTTGTGACTTTTAGTATCAAAACTAGATCTTATGACCCCCTTAAATTATTGATGACTATAGGTCATGACTAAATAGATAGGAAGATTGCTAGACCTAATGTTTAAGTAATTAGATAACTCGAGTGCTAAAGTATAGCTTTCGAAATTAAATTAGATGTACTTGATTATTTGGGTTGTCAGTGTTAATTGAACAAGTGAGTTTCATCCATGATTACTTGGGTAGATAAGCTAGTATTTGTAATAGAGAAGATAGGTTGAAGGATGAGAGTTTTGATAGATGTTATAGTCTTGAGTTAGATAGTAAATTGCCTATAATAGATGACAAGTTATAATAAGATGGTAACCTTGTAGTTGGATGAAGGGTATACATGGAATAAACAAGGAAAAATCACAGGCTCAAGGTGAAAAAGTAAAATGGTAACAAGAAGAGATTCACGAGGAGTACATGACCTTGAGCATTTTAAATTAAAAGAAGGATCTAGAAAGGACGGAAGATTTTATCACTCGGTAGTTGCCTAGAAGATCTATACTACGAAACGGAAAGTACTGGGTCATGATTGGCGAAGCTTAAAATTGAAAACAAGATTAACATACTAAAATGATATGAAGGTGAGTAGAAAACAAATGATAAGGGAAATATATTATGGTCGCATAATCCAAGGAGAATGAATTGTGATATGGACTTGAGGGATAATAATTTTAGTATTTATGAATTGTAATACTTTTGGAATTTTGAGAATTTAGTGCGAGTAAAAATTGTTGATCAGTCTCGAAGTGATACGAACTTCAAGAAATTAAATACAGGTTCAGAATCACATACTAACTTGATGGTTCTTCTGTAGAGGATTATCACAAGATCCTTAGAGTATAGATTTACACCTGATGGGGAAGTGTAAATGGAAGATAGAAGTCTTATAGGAATGATAGCTGAATATTGTGGGTTTACACATAAACTGATTAGGGCCAGAAATTTAGATTTTTGACAAATAGGATATGAGCTTGCTGGACCTATCCTTAGCAGTAGGTGATGAGAACCTATTTTTAATTTACCATAGCTGATGGATTTTCGAATTTTAGAAATCTTATCATCCCTTTGAGTACGAAGAATTTTCACTCAAGATAACCATGACATTATGCTTGTGTAATAGGGTAGTAGCCTAGCCGGAAGATTATCGTAAGAAAGATAGGTTTTATATGGCAGAGACTAGACGAACAACAGTACAAAAAGATAGACAATAGAATAGAGTAAGTTGTACAAAAAAGGGTAGGCATTACAATTGAAGATTAAACGAGTATTGAGGAGTGTCCATAGCGAATAGTATGTCATGAGTGATAGACCTAAGTACATGCTTAGTTTAGCCTTGAACCTTACCTACTAAGTTAGGAATATGCGAGGTAGACGAAGTTGTAAGGAAGTATATTGTTTACTGTAAACACCCAGATTTTTAAATTTTAATTATAATTTTTTTAGATTTTTTTGTCATTTTTATTAATTAAAATAAAATGTTCTTGAGAATTAATATATTTTTTGAATTAAATTAAATATTAAAATATTATAAAAAATTATATTTTTGAGTGTATAATTAATAATAATAAGTTGTGTATTTTTTTGGAATTTATTGGACTCAAAAACTATTTTTTATAGCTAAAAAATATTATTTTTAAATAAACCAAACCGAACCAACTTGAACCCAACCGAACCAAACCAAACTAAACCCAACCAACCCAACCCTATTGGATCGGATCTAAACCCGACCCGCTACCCATTACTACAGTAACCGTAGAATTAATTCCTCGACCGTTCAGCGACCCCGCCGCCGACCGTTACTTTCCGTCGTTCAGCGACCCCGCCGCCGGCGACCCTGACCGTTCGCCTCCCCAAGCCGCCGGTGACTCTCTGGTTCACCTCCCAGTAACCGCCGCCGGCCAACCCCTATATAAACCCCCGCCACCATCAACAACCACCACCATCACCATAGAGACAACGACCTCCCCCACTCGACGACTCCGGCCACACCCCGGCGACGACGACCCTGCCATCACAGCAGCGGATGACGACGACCGAGCAGCCACCGACGACGGAGCACTACCGCCACTGCCCACGCGCAGCACACCGCGACTGACCCCTGTTCCGGTGAGTTTTTCTTCTTTCACGATGTGTTGATTCTCAAACGGCTTATTGTAATGTGTTCGCTGTATGACCCTCTCGAACCCTGTACAATTAGATTGGGATATCGTGTCCTGTGTGGGTCGCAAACCACGACGCAAAACAGGAAAAAATAACCCAATTTTTGGTTCTGGAAACTGTCCCAAAGTCCTATGTTCATGGCAATTTTTCTCCCAACCTAGTTAATATTTCTAAATTTTATTTGAACAGTAAATTAGACAATATAACCAAAATTTAAACCCATTAATTAGTTTAATTTAATTATTTGTAAGTTGTGTTTCGCGGTTAAAGTTGATCAAAAACTTGGTTTTTAAAATCCAAAAATTTTCGAAACTGGGTACATCCCGCTAAACGAGACAACTTTATCGTGTGCGAATTATATCGAAAGACGCGTATCGTCAATGCGGATGTGTGGAATTTTGCGAAAGTTGATTTGGATGTGCGTGCACACCGGAATCAACATGTATCTACCGAAAAGTCCCATCTCGGGCCTATTTTGACACTCGTCATAAATTCGTATATGCTTGTCGTTTCGCAATAAAACTTGCGCATCAGATTCGTAGTATTACGCTGGTCCTATGACCCAAGTTTGGTTCAATTCTGAGAACGTTGATGAAATCCTATTTTCGTGGGCCCCACGGTTCCACTTGACGGGCGATTTTGTGACCAACTCATCAGAATCTAGTTCTGGATGTTCCGTTGGGTTCGTATCATGGTTCTGGACTCGTAGACACTAAGTTTGACAAATTTGGAGAACTTTGTCTCTGGCACATTTTTCGGTACGAAGTGGGCCACATGTGGACCCCGCTTTCACCAGAAACTGTCAATTCTGCCTATGTGTCCAGATTAGACTTATGGATAGTCAATCCTAGCTATTTCATTTATTCTGAGATTGATGGTAATATTTGTTTCATCCGGAGGCGTACCTGGAGATTTAGCTGTTACCGGAGCTACTGAAGGAGTTCAAACCCCAGACAAGTATACCTTACTAAACTTGCAGTAATTGCCTTAATATTATTTACTTGATTTATTTCTATGATGTATCTGCTCAACCTAGGACCGTGAGATATTGCTTAGCGTCCGAACAATATTCGGATGTCGACGCCGTACGCAGAGTCGTTTAACATCACTTAGAGAGTGTTATCACGATCCTATATTTTCGTGCTTGATTTACCAAGTATGTCATACCATATGACACTTGACACTATTTATGAGACAGAATCTTTTCTGAGTTATTTATGGTAATTTTGTATAGTCTTACATGATTCGTGACATAAGACTTGCATATACATATATATCATTATGACTCGCTGTAATAGTTAGAGGTCATGATCTTGCGTGTTATGGACATGAGACATCGTGGACATGAGACGTGTGATTACATTGGGTGGGGAGAGACACACAGGCTACAAGCTGATTACATACATATATATATTTATTATTGCAGTACTTTAGTCTCTATTCCAGAGCTTAGCCCACTACGTGATATTACTGCTACAGGCTCCCCGACACAGAGCTTGTAGTGGTCTCAGCCTGAGTACTAGTGATGCTCTCATTTGCATATCACATAGCTGGTTACATAGTTTGCCCTGTTGATATTTTTATATACTGTATTTTATTTGGCTTGAGTTATTCTTGTACCTTGCTATGTCCCCTGAGGACCTGGATCTGGATTATGTCCCCAGGTATAGCAGAGGAGATTTACCCCGATGTGTACGGGACATGAGCTTACGCTGGAGCAGTATTAGCACCAGAGGACGAGGTGGTGCCAGAGGATGTATCCTGAGTATTTTGTTATATACTCAGTTATTTCTGTTTCTAGATACTCTCTTGGATTACTGTATTAAACTTATTAGCGGGTTGTTCCCCGAGATACTTTTTATTGAGAATTGTTGGATTATATTTCTCTTTTGATTAGTATGACATTTTGAATTATGTTTACCTTCTATGGATGAGATTAAAATTAGACTGTGACTTGTATCATAGACCATTATATTTGTTTTACAGCTTAAGTATACTCTAACGGGTCCATTAAATTGGATTTGCCCATTGGAGTGTGCTGCTGGCCATTGCCACGTGGCTAGTCCCTCGGTATTTTGGGACTGGGACGTGACATGATTTTTGTGGTGGCCCATGCAGGTCTACGACTATGTTGCTTCAATTTCAACTAAGGAACCGAGCAAGCCTGTGATTAGGATATGATAAATTATAGGATCTCATCCACTTGATTGATTTGTTATTGGCCTCTATATCGACTTCAAAATAATTTCTTGACTTGCATCCTGCCTTGGTTCCTCTGTACGCCTCTCATAGTTTACTTTGGATACAGAGTAATGGATCCACGAGCCGGCGATGAGACTCCCGTAGGTACAACATAAGGTGTTGTGGTCACCTACGATAATGGAGTGACGCCATTAAGTGGAGATCCCTCCACTCACCAAAGCAGTCAAGCAGATCAGCACCCCTCAAGGTTCCGACGAGACGATATTCCACTACCACCATAGTTTACTCCACCGATGACTATTTTTTTACCAGGATAGCCTATGGACGGACAACAGATGTTCCAAATATTCTACGCAATAATGCAAGCCCAACAGCAGGTTCATCAAGAGACCCAGCAAAGTCGGCCAGAGAAGTTCTTTGACGGACTTAGCTCTGAGCTACAGAAATTAATCAGCTCCGTTGCAACTACTTCATACACGGACATCCTTGCTGCAGCCAGACCCATGGAGCGCGTCACCAGGAGAGAGTCCAGCCAGAAGCGGCCGCATGCATTAGCACCAGACCGAGCACAGCAGGAAAGAGCTGCAAAACGACCATATATGAATCCACCATAGAGAGCAGTATCACAATCCCTAACCCTTCATACTTGTCACTACTGTGGTAAGGTAGTCCATATTGAGAGAGAGTGTAGACTTAAATTGGGATTATGTTTAGCTTGCGGATCCAGTCGGCATTCAGTAAGGGATTGCCTTGAGCGTCGAGAAAAAGCACTAATGATTCATCGACCAGCCCTACCAGCACCAGCACCAGCACTAGGACTCCCTACTTATCATTATTGTGCCAAGGTAGGCCATCTTGCCAAGGAATGCCAACGCAGATTGGGATTGTGCTTGGTTTGCGGATCCAGCCAACATTCAGCCAGAAATTGTACGGAGCACCAAGGAGAAACACCGATCGTTAACCGACAAGCTTTACCATCACCGGAAGGATATCAGTTGAGTCCACCCTTGGCATTGCAGACAACACTCTTCCAGCAGGCCCAACAATAGCAGAGGGCACCACCACAAGTACGTGGACAGGCTTTTGCGATGACGGTAGAGGAGGCACAGACTCGAGGAGCAGCGAATATGAGTAAGATTTAAGTTTTATCATAGCTATATATTTCTAGTAATGCTTTAGCACGTGCCTGCTAGTTCCATTCCCTAGCCTATACCTAGTATTCTGATTGAGTAACTGGTACCCAAATTTTCATAAGCTGTAGTTGATCTTCGTTCTAACCAGACTCCTCTACTCTTGAGTTACTTATCTCTTATTTCCTAGGGAAAAGTTTTTTCCTTCCCTACGTGTTCTGCTTGAACAAATCCCTCACCCTTCCTCTCAATTTTTGTTCATGATTCCTTATTCTTTGTGTCGTGCTTTAACAAACATGTCTTACAACAGCGTCATATCTTCTGACCGGTTATAATTTATTTTTTTAATTGTGAGAACGCAATTCTTTTAATGTGGATAGATTGTAAACACCCAGATTTTTAAATTTTAATTATAATTTTTCAAGATTTTTTTGTAATTTTTATTAATTAAAATAAAATATTCTTGAGGAACTAATATATTTTTATGAATTAAATTAAATATTAAAATATTATATTTTTGAGTGTATAATTAATAATAAGATGTTGTGTAATTTTTTTGGAATTTATTAGGATCAAAAACTATTTTTTATAGCTAAAAAACATTAATTTTAAATAAATCAAACCAACTTGAAACCAACCGAACCAAACCAAACTAAACCCAACCAACCCAACCCTATTGGATCGGATCTAAACCCGACCCGCTACCCATTACTACAGTAACCATAGAATTAATTCCCCGACTGTTCAACGACTCCGCCGCCGACCGTTACTCTCCGCCGTTCAGCGACCCCGGCCGTTCGCCTCCCCAAGCCGCCGATGACTCTCCGATTCACCTCCCCGTAACCGTCGTCGGCCAACCCCTATATAAACCTCCACCACCATCAACAGCCACCGCCATCACCGCGGCGATGACGGCCTCCCCCACTCGATGACTCTAGCCACACCCCGGCGACGACGACCCCGCCATCACAGCAACAACCGCCGACCGAACACCGCCACCACTATCCACGCGCAGCACACCACGGCCGACCCCTGTTCCGGTGAGTTTTTCTTCTTCCATGATGTGTCAATTCTGGAATAGCTTATTGCGATGTGTTCGCTGTATGACCATCTCGAACCCTGTACAATTAGATTGGGGTATCGTGTCCTGTGTCGTCGCAAATCGTGACGCAAAACAGGAAAAAATAACCCAATTTTTGGTTCTAAAAACTGTCCCGAAGCCCCCATGTTAATGGTCATTTTTCTCCCAACCTAGTTAATAATTCTAAATTCCATTTGAACAGTAAATTAGACAACACAACCAAATTTTAAACCTATTAATTAGTTTAATTTAATTATTTGTAAGTTGTGTTTTATTCGCGGTTAAAGTTGACCAAAAACTTAGTTTTTAAAATCCAAATTTTTTTAAAACTGGGTGTGTCCCGCTCAACGAGATGACTTCGTCATGTTCAAATTATATCAAAATGTGCATATCGTCAATGCGGACGTGTATAATTTTACGAAAGTTGATTTGGATGTGCATGCACACCGGAATCAACGTGTATCCGCCGAAAAGCCCCGTATCGGGCATGTTCTGACACTCATCATAAATTCGTGTATGCTTGTCTTTTTACAACAAAACTTACACCATCAAATTTGTGGCATTATGCTGGTCTTGTGACCCAAGTTTGATTCGATTCTGAGAACGTCGACGAAACCCCGTTTTTGTGGGCCCTACGGCTCCACTTGACGGGCGATTTTGTAACCAGCTCATCGGAATCTAGTTCTGGATATTCTGTTGAATTCATTTCATTGTTATGGACTCGTAGACACTAAGTTTGACAAATTTGAAAAACTATTTCTGGCATATTTTTTGGTGCGAAGTGGGACACATGTGGATCCCGCTTTAACCAAAAATAGTCAATATTGTCCTTGTGTCCAAATTGGACTTATGGATAGTCAATCCTACCTATTTCATGGATTCTGAGAGTAATGGTAATGTTTGTTTCAGCATTCGGAGACGTACCTGGAGATTTAGCTATTACCGGAGCAACTGAAGGAGTTCAAACCCCAGGCAAGTATACATTGCCAAACTTGCAGTAATTACCTTAATATTATTTGCTTGATTTATTTCTGTGATGTATCTAATCAACCTAAGACCGTGAGACATTGCTTAGCATCTGAACAATATTCGGATGTCGACGCCGTATGCGGAGTCGTGTAAGGTCACTTAGAGAGTTGTTATCACGATCCTATATTTTCGTGCTTGATTTACCAAGTACGTTATACCATATGACACTTGACACTATTCATAAGACAAAATCTTTCCTGATTTATTCATGGTGATTCTGTATAGGCTTACAGGACTCGTGACATAATACTTGCATATACATAGATATCATTATGACTCGCTGTAATTGTTAGAGGTCATGATCTTGCGTGTTATGGACATGAGACGTCGTGGACATGAGACGTATGATTACATTGGGTAGGGAGAGACACACAGGCTACAGGCTGATTATATACATATATATTTATTATTGAGGTGCTTTAGTCTCTGTTCCATAGCTTGGCCCACTACGTGATATTACTGCTACAGGCTCCCCGACACAGAGCTTTTAGTGGTCTCAGCCTGAGTACTAGTGATGCTCTCATTTGAATATCACATAGCTGGTTACATAGTTTGCCCTGTTGATATTTTTATATACTGTATTTTATTTGGCTTGAGTTATTCTTGTACCTTGCTATGTCCCTTGAGGACCTGGATCCGAATTATGTCCCCAGGTATAGCAGAGGAGATTTACCCCGAGGTGTACGGGATAGGAGCTGACGCTGGAGCAGTATTAGCACCAGAGGACGAGGTGGTACCAGAGGATTTATCCTGAGTATTTTGTTATATACTAAGTCATTTCTATTTCTAGATACTCTCTTGGGTTACTGTATTAAACTTATTATCGGGTTGTTCCCCGAGATACTTTTTATTGAGACTTGTTGGATTATATTTCTTTTTTGATTAGTATGGCATTTTGAATTATGTTTACCTTCTATGGATGAGATTAGAATTAGACTGTGATGTATCGTAGACCATTATATTTGTTTTACAGCTTAAGTACACTCTAACAGGTCTATTAAATTGGATTTGTCCATTGGAGTGTGCTGCTAGCCATTGCCACGTGGCTAGTCCCTCGGTATTTTGGGACTGGGACGTGGCATTTACCTATAGCCAGAGGTAGGTTGCCAATAGTATGAGGAAGAATATATGTCACGCCCCAGTCCCAAAATACCGAGGGACTAGACACGTGGCAATAGCCAGTAGCACATATCGATGGGCAAATCCAATTTAATGGACCCATCAGGGTGTACTTAAGCTGTAAAACAACTATAAAGGTCTATGATACTAATATCATCCACTGAAGATAAATACAATCAATATCAGATTCATCAAGATGAAATAATAATCAACAAGTCTCAATAAATATCTCGGGGAACAACCCGATAATGAGTTTGATACAACAGTTCAATAGACAAGAAATAAGAGTCTAACAATAGAAATAAATGAGTATAATAACCAGATACTAAGGAGAAATCCTCGACGATCACCTCGTTCTCTGGTTCTGGTACTGCTCCAGCGCCTGCTTCTGTCCCGTACACCTCGGGGTAGATCTCCTCTGCTAAACCTGGGGACATAATTCGGATTCCAGGTCCTCAGGAGACATAGAAAGGTACAAGAATAACTCAAGCCAAATAATGCAGTATATAAAATATATCAATAGGGCAAACTATGTAACCAGCTATATGAAATACAAGTTGAGAGCTTCACTAGTACTCAGGCTGAGACCATTACAAGCTCTGTGTCGGGGAGCCGGTAGCAATAATATCACGTAATGGGCCAAGCTCGGGTGTAGAGTCTTGAGCACCGCAATAATAAGGGTTTTATATATAAAATCAGCCTGTAGCATGTGTGTTTCTCCCCACCTAATATAATCACACGTCTCATGTCCATGACACGCAAGATCATATCTAATACAATAAGTCATATAATAGTTATGTATATATTTAAAGTCTATGTCACGAATCCTGTAAGCCTATACAGAATCACCATGAATAACTCAAGAAGATTCTGTCTCATGAACAGTGTCAAGTGTTCTATGGTATGACGTACTTGATAATGCAAGCACGAAGATTTATAGGGTCGCGATATCAATCTCTAGGTGACGTTAAACTTCGCGTACGACGTCGATACCCGAATCTTATTCGGACGTTAAGTAATGTCACATGGTCCTAGGTTGAACAGATACATCATATAAATAAAATTAAGAGAATATTATGTAGCAAGTACTGCAAGATTGGCAAGGTACACTTGCCTGGGGTTTCGATTCTAACAGTTGCTTCTGTAACAGCAGGATCTTCAGGTACTCCTCTAGATGCTGAAATAAATACTACCATCATTCTCAGAAGATATAAAATAGCTAAAATTGCATATCCATAAGTCCAATTTGGACACAGGGACAAAATTGACAGTTTCTGGTCAAAGCGGGGTCCACATGTGGCCCACTTCGCACCAAAAATGTGCCAAAGACAAAGTTTTCTAAATTCGTCAAACTTAGTGTCTACAAGTCCAGAACGACGATAAGAACCCAACGGAATGTCCAAAACTGGATTCCGATGAGCCAATCACAAAATTGTCCGTCAAGTAGAGCCGTGGGACCCACGATACGGGATTTTGTCAACGTTCTCAGAATTGAACCAAACTTGGGTCACATGACCTATGTGTAAAACCCCCTTCCTAGAAATCGTATATACCTTTTATTTATTAATTATTAATTAAATTATAGTAATTAGGTCTAAATAGGAGAAATAGATTTTTAATAATTTTTATGTTAGGTGTTCGGGCACTTAGAGGACTGGTGGGACCATCAGGAATTTTTTGGAATTTATTCCATGTAGGAGACCCTTTGAGCAGTTGCTAGCCTAATGATGTGCATACCCTATTCTATAAATTTTCTTATGAGTATATATATATATATATATATGTATATACAAATATATATATATGTATATATATTTTATAAAGAAAGAAAGAAAAGAAAAAGAATTAAATAAGTTACTAATATAATAATATTAATAATAATAATAACAATATTAATACTAATAACCTACTTAGGAATTTCCATTCAACAACTTGCTTTTCCTTCAGCCGAAACTTGCTGCTACTTAGCATAATTCCCTCCATAGCAAACATGCTGCTATGCTAAGTCCTCCGCCCAATTAAAACCCACAGCAACTTAGACTATGACCCGACCCTTGCTTCTGCCCGAATCCAACCATCCCGCGGAAACATCCATATCCTTCCCCCTCTCTCTTAATATATAATATATATATATATAATTCTATCCCAAACCCTAACCTAGAAACTCCAGACTTCCTCTTCCCATCTAGAGCCGTCACCACAGCCAGAGAAGCCTCCCCAAGCCATCCAACCATCCCGTCGACGCCGACATCGCGAACTGCAGTCTCCCACTCGAAGCACATTCGCTCCGGCGTGATTTTCCGTCGACTCGCTCGACCAAACGCTGTTCCGTTTTCATAGGTATGATCTTCCCTCAACCCTCTCCAATATTTGTTTTATAGTCAACCTCGAAAAACGTGTGCCCCTAGGTGAAAAACAGCGCCCAAGTCAGCGCGAGCAGGCAGAATTCTGCAATCGCAGAATTCCAGAATGACCGCCCATATTGCCGAGTTCGTATCTCCCACCACAGAGATCCGAATTCGGTGATTCTTTTTGATACCTGTAGATTACATGACCTAGTTTATTTTCTGTATAATAACTTTGTGCTATTAGTTGCTGTGGACAAAATTGTAGTCGTCACAAAACTGCGCGCACCCACTTTTTCCGGTTTTCCGAAAGTTGGAGATCGGAGCGCGTCCCGCCAAACGGGACCGTCCCGCCGTGTGCCAAGTATATCGAACGGTACACACAGCGTAATCGGACACATGAAAATTTGTGGCGACTGATTCGGACGCGTGAGCGCGCCGGAATCAGGCCGTATCCGCGGACACATTTCGTGTCGCCACTTTTGTGGAACTCGCGCGTATTTTGTGCACGCTTGTCAGAATGCGACGAAACTTGCGCCACTGGACTCGTGGTAACGCGTTGGTCCTGTGACCCAATTTTCACGCATTTCTGAGACGGTTGACCAGATCGCCAATTGGCGGGCCCCACAGTTGACTTTTTGGACCAAATTTTGTTCGGCTCATCGGAATCCAAATTTGGACATACCGTTGGGTTCGTATTGACATTTAGAGTTGTTTGACCCATAGTTTGTCCTATTTAGAGACTGTTATCCTCGACACGCTTTTCGGTGCAAAGTGGGCCACACGTGGACCCCACTTTTGTCCGAAATTACCGTTTTGCCCCTGTGTCCAAATTGGACGAAAGGGATGTGCTTTTTAGCTATTTTGCTCATTCCGGAAACGTTGGTGATATTTAATTCAGCATCCGGAGACATTTGTTCTGTGACCGTAGCTTCTGGTCCTGTGTATTGGACATCTGGACGTGACATTTTGCAGTTTCTTGCCAGGCAAGTATACCTTGCCATTGTACTGTTATTTATATTTCATATGTTGCATGCATCTTTACTTTCTGTCCTTAGTTCATATATTTTAATTGTTATATAAAATGCTCGCGGCGGTGACGTCGCGATATGTTTTTATTTATATATTGCATTGACCTTGTTCATGAGACTACCCCATATCATATAGTATCATTAGGTTCATTTGGCCGGGACACATATTTTTACACGAGTTGTGAGTCTCATATAGATCACGGACGCATGTATTGACTGATCATCGGTACGTGTGGGCCGTGCGTTAGGGATAACTGCTGTTAGAAACTTTGTATGCTAGTAGACTTGGCAGTTATTAGAGGTCCATGAACATAGCCTATTGTAGTACGGTAGTCCCATCCTTGTCCTTGTTTGGTTGCAGGATTGGGCTAGGGTACTAAGAATAGGCTATGTACCGAATCGTGTCATGGATGTGACATGCTTAGAGCATAGGGTGGGGAGAACAACAAGTACCACATTTGAGCTCCTTTGCACTTTCTCCTGTACGCCCGGATTCTCCGCTGGAGATACGGGTCATGATGACCACTATATATTATGTACTATCAGGCGGGCCACCGGCGTTCAAAAGACGACGTGCCTTTTAGGCCCCTGGATCTTCAAAAGAGAACCATGCCAAATCCCAGTTTTCAGCCAGATAGCTCACTTGTGGGAAAAGGTGTTCTTAAACTGCATTCACTTTAGATGGTTAGGCGACCCCATTGGATATTTATTTCAGTACTTTATTGGCATGTGTTTAAGTATACTTGTTATGTCCCTCTGAGGACCTGGTCCGCTGCCAGGTGTACCTGTTCTTGAGTATTATAGGAGAACAGATTTGGAAGGATATAGATGCTTCGTGGATGTCTTCTCTTCGAGCCGTGATTGGCAGCTGGTACTTATATTGTTTGAGTGAGTTGTACTTATATTGTATTTACTTTTCCCTTTGAGTTGGTAGTGGATTTGTTTCCATCCAACTATCATCCTTAGATACTTCTTATTAAGATCTAGTTTCATAGATACTGGTTATTTATTTCTATATGATTTTGGTGGATGAGATTTAGATTTTACCCTGTGACTTGTATTACATTTTTACCACTTGTGGATTTGATATTCATAATACAGCGTACGTTTGGATTTGGTTTCCATATATTGGAGTTGCCATATCCATGCGGCTGGCATGCTTACGTGTCCTAGTCCTACGTATTTTTGGGACTGGGGCGTGACATGTTTTTGTGGTGGCCCATGCAGGTCGAGAGCATATTGTCTCGGTTACGTTACTGTACCGAACAAGCCTGCACCTAGGACTAGAATATAGGATCTCATCCACAATTGACTATGATTCATCTTCCTCCTCTCTGTTCTATTTTGAACAAATGCATCCTGCTTGATTCTTGTGCTTCCCTAATAGTTCTTTAAGTATAGCCTTCTCCTAGAATATAGAAGTTCCTGTTGTTAGATGATAATTAGAGTAGCACACCTATTTAGAATACAACGAGATTATAGATACACCACTAAGTTTAGAATATCTAGCGAACCCTAGAATCCCTTATCCCTATAATTGGTTTACCATTACCCGAATGTATTATGAGAACTTGAGAGTAGTATAGACACTACTAGAGTTAGTTAGAAGGTTACCATAATGTTGCCCCTAGCATTGAGGAACCCATAGAAAACCAAAACTTAATATTTGGACTGAACCTAACCTTCTTAGTTAGATAATATTGGAACTATAAACTTAGATCATTGTCTTATTATTAATAGACAGCACCCTAGGAGGTCTAGAGGAATGTAATCAACACTTCTTCCTTGATCATACCCCGAACATAGCAACTAATACCCCACTCCCCTTAGAGAACCATGATGCTATCTAGAGCCCTCTATCTTTATTTTACATATTGTTTCCCTGCGACCATAGCGCTTGCTATTTTGCGACGGCTAATTACGTTTCTTCTCTTCATCTTTCAACTCGTGCCATCTGACACTTCGGATAATAGGCCAAGTAATTTTTATTCTTTGTTAAGGGCTCATAGTTTGCTAGGCTTATAGTTGTAGCCTTGAGTGTAAAATTTTATGCTTGGTAGTTAGAACTTGATAAGTTTAAGTTGTTTTGTAGATTGTGACCAATGATTAACCCTTAGTTTTAAATCGTGTAATTTTTACCCTCACCTAGATACAAGTTAGACCCCTTTCCCCCTTAACGGTCAGTAACTCTTCTATCCCTACGATTGACACATGTTCTATGAGCACTATGATTAGGACTTAAGGTGACCCTTACCCATATAATGCAATAGGAGACCCTAATAAGAGTTTCTGTTTTATTTACATGTGTAAGATTATTTTGTAGGACCCTCTTAAGACTGTCACCGTATTAGTTTAATTCTTATAAGTTGGGTAGTATACCTCACCACCTAGTATTATATAGCCCTTGTGATCCATTGATGAAGTGTAACTTAATGGCATTAATTGTATGCTAACATAAGATGATAGTGTTTATTCAGACTATAGAACTTAGAGGCTCATACCCCTACTTTGTCGACTATCGACTTAGACAAGGAATTAATATGATAACTGTAGAGATTGTGTAGTCTTTCATTATTATTGCTTATTTTGCTTTTGTTTTTGTGAACTTGAATTGTTATGAACCTTCTTTCATCATAATCTAGCGTATTCATATTTGCTGTACTACCTTGATTTATGCTGCTATTATAGCCTAGTTTTTGCAAGCTTATTCTTTATCAAGCTTGTTCACTACATATGTATTAGTGGGCGCCCACAATAATACATTTCAGAATCAGTGTATGAAGGTCTAGCTAACCTTAGTGCGCTCGATTCGCCCTTCGTAACGCTACTTTACGTGGATTGAGATATGTAGTGATTAGTAGACGAATATACTTGTCCTAGACATGTCTGACATATCGTATCGGTTACATAACTGTACTAATACGAGCATGTGAATAGGAACTACCAAAATAGGATTTCAATCCACAACTGTTTTGACAATTCCCAATTGAATTCTTTAAACGCCTTGATCCCAATACTTCTATTCTATTACGCTGCCCTTGAACTCTTTATTATTGATCTTCGTCTTCCCTTATTTCGGAAAGACGAAACATCGTGCTTGGTATAAGTTTGATACACAGAGAGTACTAGATATACCCCGTAGGTCGATCACATACTTGAGGATTATTCTTTCGCAATTAAGGACATATCATATGTGATATGATCGGCGTTGAAGTTCGAGGATTGAACGACATGAGTAAATAAATTAAGGGATATTTTCTTAAGGTATATAGCCTTAGGTGATAGGTGGATAAATTCTAAGTTGGGTAGTAGTACATTGTCAACTCGGGAGGAATTTCTTTTAGATTATGATCGAGTAAGACTAGATTGGGAGAGGTTCAAGCCATTGTAATTTTGAGAAATTTAGAAGGATGACTAAGATGATGAGGATCAATGAATTGATATTGAGGACCCAATATTTATACCTTAAGTGCATGAGTCAAATTTTTGAACAATGAAGGTAGAACCACCAATTTGAATTTAGAGGATAAATATAGAATTTCAGACTTGAATATTGGTGGACTGCATTTAAATTATTTTTCAATTTGGTGAATTGAATTAAGAATTAAAATTTTGGTTGGACGACCTATTTGAAATAATGAGGATGTGAATGGAATTTAAAGAGTTGAGGCATACAAAATTTTATAAGTGAAAATGGGAATATATTGGACTCAAACCACTTCTAAAGGAGATTAGGATAGTTAGAGATCGTGAGGTAAAGTTATAGGCGTATGTAAATCTTGGAGATGTTATGTGGATATGGATAATTTGAAACAAGGGGAGAAGAGATAATCATAGGTTAAACTTTGATTGGAGCAGTGGTCATCTTAACCTAGAAGTGATTGTAATGGATATGATTAGGATTTTAGTTATCGCAAGAAGATTGCGACTGACTTGCCTTATTGTACATAAAGGATTAACCGATTCTGCCTTATTTCAATTTTGAGGACGACATTGTCTTAAGTTGGCTGAATTGTGAAACCCCCCTCACCTAAGAATTTGACCTACTCGGCTTAGATAGTGAGACTGAGGCTAGCACGAATCCACCTAGAAATAGAATACGGTATTTTTATTTAGTTTTACAACATGATATCACTTGACACGCCTTACCGTGCTCCGATAATTGGAGCACAACACTAGCCACTGCCTTCCTACAAATTCTACACCCTTATCCTAGGCATGCCCATCATCCAACTCTCATCTTTGTGCAATTTTCCAATTGTTGGACGCTTTTATGCAAAAGAGCATTTATGTGTCCACACCAATTGGACATGACACATGAAGAAACCTAATTTTCTTTCATATGGATTTTTCCATGATTATTTTTTTTTTGGGATGTGCAACGTGCAACATCGCCCCCCTTTAAACCTAGCCTTGCATTTTAAACAATGCAAATCTTATACCATCATTGCATTCTATCGTGGCTTAATTTTAATTTCGAGGACGAAATTTTTATAAGTTGGGTAGAATGTAAAACCCCCTTCCTAGAAATCGTATATACCTTTTATTTATTAATTATTAATTAAATTATAGTAATTAGGTCTAAATAGGAGAAATAGATTTTTAATAATTTTTATGTTAGGTGTTCGGGCACTTAGAGGACTGGTGGGACCATCAGGAATTTTTTGGAATTTATTCCATGTAGGAGACCCTTTGAGCAGTTGCTAGCCTAACGATGTGCATACCCTATTCTATAAATTTTCTTATGAGTATATATATATATATGTATATACAAATATATATATATGTATATATATTTTATAAAGAAAGAAAGGAAAGGAAAAGAATTAAATAAGTTACTAATATAATAATATTAATAATAATAATAACAATATTAATACTAATAACCTACTTAGGAATTTCCATTCAACAACTTGCTTTTCCTTCAGCCGAAACTTGCTGCTACTTAGCATAATTCCCTCCATAGCAAACATGCTGCTATGCTAAGTCCTCCGTCCAATTAAAACCCACAGCAACTTAGACTATGACCCGACCCTTGCTTCTGCCCGAATCCAACCATCCCGCGGAAACATCCATATCCTTCCCCCTCTCTCTTAATATATAATATATATATATATATATATATATTTCTATCCCAAACCCTAACCTAGAAACTCCAGACTTCCTCTTCCCATCTAGAGCCGTCACCACAGCCAGAGAAGCCTCCCCAAGCCATCCAACCATCCCGTCGACGCCGACATCACGAACTGCAGTCTTCCACTCGAAGCACCTTCGCTCCGGCATGATTTTCTGTCGACTCGCTCGACCAAACGCTGTTCCATTTTTATAGGTATGATCTTCCATCAACCCTCTCCAATATTTGTTTTATAGTCAACCTCGGAAAACGTGTGTCCCTAGGTGAAAAACAGCGCCCAAGTCAGCGCGAGCAGGCAGAATTCCGCAATCGCAGAATTCCAGAATGACCGTCCATATTGCCGAGTTCGTATCTCCCACCACAGAGATCCGAATTCGGTGATTCTTTTTGATACCTGTAGATTACATGACCTAGTTTATTTTCTGTATAATAACTTTGTGCTATTAGTTGCTGTGGACAAAATTGTAGTCGTCACAAAACTACGCGCACCCACTTTTTCCGGTTTTTCGAAAGTTGAAGATCGGAGCGCGCCCCGCCAAACGGGACCGCCCCGCCGTGTGCCAAGTGTACCGAACGGTATACACAGCGTAATCGGACACATAAAAATTCGTGGGGACTGATTCGGACGCGTGAGCGCGCCGGAATCAGGCCGTATCTGCGGACACATTTTGTGTCGCCACTTTTGTGGAACTCGCGCGTATTTTGTGCACGCTTGTCAGAATGCGACGAAACTTGCGCCACTGGACTCGTGGTAACGCGCTGGTCCTGTGACCCAATTTTCACGCATTTCTGAGACGGTTGACCAGATCGCCAATTGGCGGGCCCTACAGTTGACTTTTTGGACCAAATTTTGTTCGGCTCATCGGAATCCAAATTTGGACATACCGTTGGGTTCGTATTGACATTTAGAGTTGTTTGACCCATAGTTTGTCCCATTTAGAGACTGTTACCCTCGGCACGCTTTTCGGTGCAAAGTGGGCCATACGTGGACCCCACTTTTGTCCGAAATTACCGTTTTGCCCCTGTGTCCAAATTGGATGAAAGGGATGTGCTTTTTAGCTATTTTGCTCATTTCAGAAATGTTGGTGATATTTAATTCATCATCCGGAGACATTTGTTCTGTGGCCGTAGCTTCTGGTCCTGTGTATTGGACATCTGGACGTGACATTTTGCAGTTTCTTGCCAGGCAAGTATACCTTGCCATTGTACTGTTATTTATATTCCATATGTTGCATGCATCTTTACTTTCTGTCCTTAGTTCATATATTTTAATTGTTATATAAAATGCTCGCGGCGGTGATGTCGCGATATATTTTTATTTATATATTGCATTGACCTTGTTCATGAGACTACCCCATTATCATATAGTATCATTAGGTTCATTTGGCCGGGACACATATTTTTACATGAGTTGTGAGTCTCATATAGATCACGGACGCATGTATTGACTGATCATCGGTACGTGTGGGCCGTGCGTTAGGGATAACTGCTGTTAGAAACTTTGCATGCTAGTAGACTTGGCAGTTATTAGAGGTCCATGGACATAGCCTATTGTAGTACGGTGGTCCCATCCTTGTCCTTGTTTGGTTGCAGGATTGGGCTAGGGTACTAAGAATAGGCTATGTACCGAATCGTGTCATGGATGTGACATGCTTAGAGCATAGGGTGGGGAGAACAACAAGTACCGCATTTGAGCTCCTTTGCACTTTCTCCTGTACGTCCGGATTCTCCGCTGGAGATACGGGTCATGATGACCACTATATATTATGTACTATCAGGCGGGCCACCGGCGTTCAAAAGACGACGTTCCTTTTAGGCCCCTGGAACTTCAAAAGAGAACCATGCCAAATCCCAGTTTTCAGCCAGATAGCTCACTTGTGGGAAAATGTGTTCTTAAACTGCATTCACTTTAGATGGTTAGGCGACCCCATTGGATATTTATTTCAGTACTTTATTGGCATGTGTTTAAGTATACTTGTTATGTCCCTCTGAGGACCTGGTCCGCTGCCAGGTGTACCTGTTCTTGAGTATTGCAGGAGCACAGATTTGGAAGGATATAGATGCTTCGTGGATGTCTTCTCTTCGAGCCGTGATTGGCAGCTGGTACTTATATTGTTTGAGTGAGTTGTACTTATATTGTATTTACTTTTCCCTTTGAGTTGGTAGTGGATTTGTTTCCATCCAACTATCATCCTTAGATACTTCTTATTGAGATCTAGTTTCATAGATACTGGTTATTTATTTCTATATGATTTTGGTGGATGAGATTTAGATTTTACCCTGTGACTTGTATTACATTTTTACCACTTGTGGATTTGATATTCATAATACAGCGTACGTTTGGATTTGGTTTCCATATATTGGAGTTGCCATATCCATGCGGCTGGTATGCTTACGTGTCCTAGTCCTACATATTTTTGGGACTGGGGTGTGACACTATGTATTGCTACGAGTCTGATGACACAAGTTTTGTTGCAAAACGATGACCACACACGAAGTTACAACGAGTTTCATGACAAGACCGATATGATGCGTTGTTGACGGATACGCGTTGATTTCGGTGTGCACGCACATCCAAATCAACTTTCGAGAAATCCCACACATCCGTATTGATGGTGCACACCTTTCGGTAAAATTTATACACGATCAAGTTGCCTCGTTTAGCAGGACGCACCCAATTCCGAGAAAATTTGGTTTTAAATAACCAAGTTTTTGGTCATTTTCACCCGTAAAATAATTACAATCTATAACACAATAAAATAAACTATTTATATGGTTTAAAACTTGGTTATATGGTCTAAATTACTGTTCAAGTAAATTTTAGAATTATTTAATAGATTACACGCAAAACGGTCATAAAATTGTGAGTTTGGGACCAATTTCTGATTTTTCAAAAATAAGAGTTATTTCCTGTTTTTGCGTCGCGATTTGCGACTGACACAGGACGCTATATCCCACTATAATTGTACGAGTTTCGAGAGGGTCATGCAGGGAACGTGTCACAGCAGACGGTTCGGAAAATGATGTGACGAGGAGAGGGAAAATCTCACCTGAACAGGGGATCCAAATTGACTATTCTTCGCGTATACGCGGCGGTGCGGCGGTGCTCGGCAGGCGGTGGCGGCGTTGTGCGGCTGATGTGCTCGCTGGTCTGTGGTGGGGTCGGCGGCACTGTGCTCGTCGACGGTTCTGGGTAGAGGCATCGCCGAGGTTCTGGTGGTGGAGAGATGCAGTGGTGGCCGTGGTGGTTGCCGGTGGTGAGGTGAGCGTCGTCGAGGGTTTTTCACCAGAGTCGGTTGGAGAGGGTGCTGGATCGTGGGTCAGAGTTGGTGGCGGCCGGAGGAGAGGAGGTAGCAGAGGCAGGGAAGCTCGGGTTATCGCGGCGAAGGGGTCGGGATCGACGGAGGGGCTGTGGATGTGAGCGCGGCTGGGGTTTAAATTAGGGGAGCAGGAAGGAGAACGGTCGACCGTGGGGAGGCGGAGAGGCTGGCGGTTGTGGGAGGCGAAGGGGTGGTTGCGGGAGGCGAAGGGTCGGCTGCTGTTGAACGACCGTGGGGGAGACGGAGCGCCACGTCGGCGGCAAAAAATGCCGGGAAAGAGGAGCGGCCGAAGGGGGTTACGGGAATTGGGGGTTACTGTAGCATTAGAAAAGTGGGTCGGGTTCGGGATCTGGGTCCGGATCCAAATCCGCTAGGTTTAAAATAGGATTCGGGTCGAATACGGGTTAACGGGTACGGGTCAGGTTCAAATTTGACCCGTTAGGGTTGGTTTAATTAGTTTAAATCAGTTTGGTTTGGTTCGGTTCAGGTTGGTTTGTTTTGGTTTATTTAAAAACTTTGTTTTTAGGTCTTTAAAAAAATAATTTTTGGGTCCAATAAATTTCAGAAAAATTATTCTATGTCTAATTCTTTATTTTACACTCAAAAATATTATTTTTATAATATTTTAATATTTAATAAAATCATAAAATTTATTTAATTCCAAAAAATATTTATTTTATTTATTTAAAAAATAGCAGAACAATCCAAAAAAAATTATTTTTAATTTCTAAAAAATCCGTGTGTTTACAATCTACCCTCCTTAAAATAATTGCGTCCTCACAATTAAGAAAGTATAACCGATCAGAAGAGATGACGAGGTTGCAAAACATGTTTGAAATACGACACAAAGAAAGAATCATAAATAAGAAGAAATCGAGAGAAGATGTGAGGGTTAAGCAGAACACATAGGGAAGAAATAAAATATTTTCCTAGAATTAAAATATAACTAATATAAGAGTAAAGAAATCTGAATAGAGAAGGATATCTATAGCTCAAAAAAACTTAGGTATCAATTACTAACAAGTTCAAAATACTAGGTTTGAGGCTAAGGAAATGAATTAACATGCATGTGCTATGGCATTACTAGAAATAGATAGCTATGAATAACTTAAATCTTACGCGTATTTGCTACTCCATAAGTCCGTACGTCCTTCATTGTCATCGCAAAAGCTTGTCCGCGTTCTTGTGATGGTGCCCTCTGCTGTTGCTGGGCTTGTTGGAAGAGTGCTGTTTGTGATGCCAATGGTGGCCTCGGCTGATACCCTTCTTGTGCTAGTAAAGCTTGTTGGTTTACCATTAGTGCTCCCTCTCGATGCTCAGGACAATCCTTGCCTAAATATTGGTTGGATCCGCAAATCAAGCATAATCCCCATTTACGTCTGCACTCGCTCTCATAATGGCCTCGCTTGCCACAATATTGACATATAAGCAGTATCTGCGGAGATGCTCTGGGTGGCTGGTGCATGTGAGATCTCTTTGCAGCTTCTTTCTGTGATGCTCTGACTGGTGCTGATGTGGCTGGTTGATGAATCATCAGTGCTTTCTCTCGATGTTCAGGGCAATCCCTTACCGAATGCTGTTTGGATCCGCAAGCTAAACATAATCCCAATATACGTCAGCATTCTTTAGCGAGATGGCCTACCTTGCCACAGTAGTGACAAGTAGGAAGGACTAGTGCTAGTGGAGTAAATTCTCTCTGTGGTGGATTCATCTGTGGTCATTTTGCAGCTCTTTCCTGTTGTGCTTGGTCTGGTGCATGCGGCCGCTTCTGGCTGAACTCTCTCCTGGTGACGTGCTCCATGTGTCGGGCTGCAGCAAGGACTTCCGTGTCTAAAGTAGTTGAAACAGAGCTGATTAACTTCTGTAGCTCAGAGCTACATCCGTCAAAGAACTTTTTCGCTTGGCTTTGCTGGTCCTTTTGATAAACCTGTTGTTGGGCTTGCATCATTGCGTAGAATATTTGAAATATCTGATGTCCGTCCATAGCCTGCCCTTGTGGGAATACGGGCATTGGTGGAGTAAACTGCGACGAAGGTGGAATGTCATCTTGCCAAAATCTAGAAGCATGCTGATTTGCTTGACTGCTTTGTTGTGCTGATTGACCTCTACCCACTGGTGTCACTTTATCTTCGTAGGTGACCACAGCACATTATGGTATTCCTGCAGGAGTCTCATCGCTTGCTGGTGGATCCATTACTTTGTATCCAAAATAAACTATAAGAGGCGCACAAAGGAATCAAGGCAGGATGCAAGTCAAGTAATTAATTCAAATACGATATAGACATCAAGAACGATTCAATCAAGTGGATGAGATCTTAAAACTTATCATATCCATATCGCAGGCTTACTCGGTTCCTTAGTTAAAACCGAAGCAATTTAGTCGTAGACCTGCATGGGCCACCAAAAAAACTATGTCACGCCCCAGTCCTAAAATATCGAGGGACTAGATACGTGAGAATAGCCAGCAGCACACACCGATAGGCAAATCCAATTTAATGGACCTATCAGGATGTACTTAAGCTGTAAAATAGCTATAAAGGTCTATGATACTGATCTCATCTACTGAAGATAAATATAATCAATATCAGATTCATCAAGATAAAATAATAATCAACAAGTCTTAATAAATATCTCGGGGAACAACCCGATAAAGAGTTTGATACAACAGTTCAATAGACAGGAAATAAGAGTCTAACAATAGAAATAATTGAGTATAATAACCAGATACTCAGAAGAAATTCTCGACGATCACCTCGTCCTCTGGTTCTGGTACTGCTCCAGCGCCTGCTTCTGTCCCATACACCTCGGGGTAGATCTCCTCTGCTAAACCTGGGGACATAATTCGGATTCCAGGTCCTCAGGGGACATAGCAAGGTACAAGAATAACTCAAGCCAAATAATGTAGTATATAAAATATATCAATAGGGCAAACTATGTAACCAGCTATGTGAAATACAAGTTGAGAGCATCACTAGTACTCAGGCTGAGACCACTACATGCTCTGTGTCGGGAGCCGGTAGCAGTAATATCAAGTAATGGGCCAAGCTCGGGTGTAGAGTCTTGAGCACCACAATAATAAAGATTTTATATATAAAATTATCCTGTAGCCTGTGTGTCTCTCCCCATCCAATGTAATCACACGTCTCATGTCCATGACACGCAAAATTATATCTAATGCAATAAGTCATATGATAGTTATGCATATATTTAAAGTCTATATCACGAATCCTGTAAGCCTATACAGAATCACCATAAATAACTCAAGAAGATTCTATCTCATGAACAGTGTCAAGTATCCTATGGTATGACGTACTTGATAATGCAAGCATGAAGATTTATAGGGTCGCGATATCAATCTTTAGGTGACGTTACAAAACTCCGCGTACGGCGTCGACACTCAAATCTTATTTGGACGTTAAGTAATCTCACACAGTCCTAGGTTGAACAGATACATCATATAAATAAATTAAGAGAATATTATGTAGCAAGTACTACAAGATTGACAAGGTACACTTGCCTGGGGTTTGGATTCCAACAGTTGCTTCTGTAATAACGAGATCTTCAGGTACTCCTCCAGATGCTGAAATAAATACTACCATCACTCTCAGAAGATATAAAATAGTTAGAATTGCCTATCCATAAGTCCAATTTGGACACATGGGCAAAATTGACAGTTTTTGGTCAAAGCGGGGTCCACATGTGGCCCACTTTGCACCGAAAAATGTACCAGAGACAGTTCTCCAAATTCTTCAAACTTAGTATCTACAAGTCCAGAACGATGATACGAACCCAACGGAATATCCAAAACTGGATTTTGATGAACCGATCACAAAATTGTCCGTCAAATGGAGCCGTGGGGCCTACGATACAGGATTTTGTCAACATTCTCAGAATCGAACCAAACTTGTGTCACAGGACCTGCGTATTGCTACGAGTCCGATGGCGTAAGTTTCGTTATAAAACGATGACCACACATAAAGTTACAATAAGTTTCAGGACAGGACCGATACGGGACGTTGTTGACGAATACGGGTTAATTCCGGTGTGCAACTACATCCAAATCAACTTTCACGGAATTCCACAAGTCCGTATTGACGGTACACACCTTTTGGTGAAATTCACATACGACCAAGTTACCTCATTTAGTGGGACACCCAATTCTGAGAAAAATTGGGTTTTAAATAACCAATTTTTTTTGTCATTTTCACCCGCAAAATAATTACAATCTACAACACAATAAAATAAACTATTTACATGATTTAAAACTTGGTTATTTGATCTAAATTGCTGTTCAAGTAAATTTTAGAATTATTTAACAGGTTGCACACAAAACGGTCATAAACTTGTGATTTTGGGACCAATTTTTGATTTTTCAGAAATAAGGGTTATTTTCTGTTTTTGCGTCGCGGTTTGCGACCGACACAGGATGCGATACCCCACTCTAATTGCATGAGTTTTTTCATACCCCAGTCCCAAAGTATACAGGACCAGGCCACGTGGCATTGGCCAGCTGACACGTCTCTGAGGGATTATCCAATTTAATGGACCCAATGAGACGTGCTACGCTGTCCTCAAATACTAACAAGTTTAATACTAGCATATAACAGGTAATGTCTAATCTCATCCACAATATAACAAGAATTACTGAAATAATGCTGGATAATAAGTGTAGAGTCTGAAAAGTCATAGTACAACCCAGATATGTATGGTGGGAACAAACCCACTACAAAAGTAATATAAGAGTGCTGAAAAATAATATGACTAGAGCATCCTCTAACTAGATAAGGAGGCTCCAGCTCATGATGATAGATCTACCAAAGATCAGGGAAACTCTGATGGCAGCACCTCTAGCTCCTCCTCGGATACGTACCTCGTCTTCTGCCCGAGTCCGTACACCGTAGGATAGTACGTCTTATCCAAAACTGGAAGGAAACCAGGTCCTCAGAGGGACGTAACAAGATACAAAAATGCATGCCATATATATAAATATTGAATAAAATAAAGGGGTGTGCTAACCATCTAAGTGAATACAATATGAAGACAACCTTGGTACATATGGGTAGGCGTAGGCATAACATCCACTCTCCGAAGAGCATGGTATCTGAACATGTAACGTCCATTATTCCGAAGAATGAGGTTTCTGCAAATATATACGTCCGTATCGCTCCAAAGAACGCGGGGTCTGAATAAAGGAAGTCATTAGGTCCGTGGCTCCTCTGGATATTGCGGAGTCTAATGTGTGTATCCTATACGCCTACTAGTTGTCTTTCCCGTCCAATGCGGATATACAAGTCGAATACACGACGTGTATACCACGTAGCTATATGCAAAGTCACAACTAACTAGATAATCCTGATTACGTGCTAAACCGTGATGCATGTCACACGCACCGGTAGCTAGTCGAGTACGCGAACTCGTATCCCAACATGAGTTTGCAATCGTGATGCGTGTACAAGTATCAGGGTCTAGGAAGATATCAGGATACCTTCGCAACGGTAGGTGAGTCTGCTAGTGTCTAAGTCAGTTACACTACATATCGACGTATTCGTCGACTGCACCCGAGTCAATCTCGGACGCACACAGTTATATAGATATTGCAACAGGATATCATACAACAGTTTATAATTTAAATTAAACAATAAATTCAGGCAAGGTATACTTGCCTACGTCCTCGAGCTGTGAGTGCCAATAACCTGTTCCCGAAGTCTCGTCTGAATGGTCCAGCGACCTTGGACAACTAACTGCGTCGTGTGTGCACGTTACTAAGACGTACACGTGTCGTGAACTCATAACAGATAATTTAATATTTTAATTATGTATGTATGTATGTATACACATATATACATATAATAATTTTATATATAGCATATACATATATGCATAAATATATAATATAATATATAAACACATATATACATACATATACATACATATACTATATATCTGAATATAATACTTATATACTCATATCCATATATATAATATTTATATACATATATATATACTTGATTACTTTATATATACATATATATACATAATATTTATATACATAATATATATATATAAATAGTATATATACATAATGTACATATATATACTATATATGTGAATATAATACTTATATACTCATATATACATATATATATATATATATATATATATATATATATATATATATATATATATATATATATATATATATATAAAATATTTATATACATATATATACTTTAATACTTTATATATACATACATATATACATAATATATATACATTGAATATATATATATATATATATATATATATATATACCAGAGTTATGGGATGGAGATCTTTTTGACGAAATATTGAAATTTTATTTAGATCTCTAGATCGTTACAAACTATCGTCACAAGTTTACAAGAGGAATAAAGAGGAGAAGATTACAGAAGCTGAAAAATAGCACACTTACCAGAGTTATGGGATGGAGATCTTTTTGACGAAATATTGAAATTTTATTTAGATCTCTAGATTGTTACAAACTATCATCACAAGTTTACAAGAGGAATAAAGAGGAGAAGATTACAGAAGCTGAAAAATAGCACACTTATAATTGGGGGACTCCTCCTAAATTTATACATAAACAGAATGCTTCAGAACGAAGCCACCAGAGGCCAGCTGTCACCGCACTCCAAAAAAAAGATGCCTCCTGTTATCCACTAAGGGATGTCGGCAGAAAGAAAGATTCTTTTTGCTTTACTTTTTAGAGGAGAAAGTAGACCGTCCACCTGTCCAGAGAAAAGATGAATACTGCCAAATAGTCTGGTGCAGTCACCATCATGCAACAGTGAGTGGATATCCTACTACAAAAAGTTGCAAAAAGCCATCCTCAGACCATGTGATAAGAGAAGGATGGACCCCACCCTTATCAATCAAATCTTATCGTCATTGATAGGGTCAAGAATAGTCTGATAGAAATCATCAGCGGACATGTCTTCCAGGTTAGTATCAGAATTGGTACTAGAAATGTCCATATCAAAATTAGCATCAAACTGAGCTTTCAAGAATTGAAGGCACCGTTTCTTTAATTCTTCAGCAGAAATCTTAGGATTCTTCCTGATCAGGAAATCCTTAAGTTTGGTGATCGTATTGTCACCAAATAGTTCATTTTGGACTTTTTTGTCCATCTTTGATTCATTTTCTTTGATAGATGCCATAACTTCCATCAATTTTTTTTTCTCATCGATCATTTGCCACCATTTCACAAGGAATTTATGTGACAGGATGGGAATATTGTTGGAGTTTAACACACAGTCTATAGTCCAACAGAATATAAATGGGATTTGGAATTGAGCAAAGAAGTATAGTGTGCTCTCCCCCCCAAAAAGATGAGTATCCTGGCAAGGTGGATAAGATAATATCCACTGAGAGAATTGTTCCTGTAATGAAGGTGGAATGATGTCCAGAGTAGCTCCCATCTGTAACCACCAATCAAAGAACCAAGAGGGTATCTCGTTCTGAAGAATTTCAGGACAGATACGAATGAACCAAGAATGGCTCCTCTGAGTATTTTCATAGTATAAAAAGTTATAAAATGCCTGCACATAATTCCAATAATTATAACTGTAGACAATCACTTTGTCCTTGGAGAGTTGCTGTTCCCTGTTTGGATGAAGTCCCCAAGTTTGTGAAGTAAGGATATTCTTAATGATCACTTTGCTATAAGCAACTTCCAAAGAATTTGGTTTAGCAGAGTGCTCAACGGTTATAGATTTGCTGGAGATCAATATACCTTCAGAGATACTGACAGTCCGTCCTTTAACTGGAATAAAACTGTTCTCCAGGTATCGTTTATGAAGTTTCCATGGATCCTTCATAAGAGGAATATCATGTTTTTCAAGTTTAATGATTTCCTCAATATTTGATTTCTCAAAGAAGATGGACTCAACTTCCATAGCTTCTCTGTATGATCGGATATTAGCATCAGCAGTATCTGCTGGCTGCTTTCCTTTAGCCGCTGAGCTGGATCCAGCTTCAGAGGGAGGTGGCTTTCGGCCAATAATCTTTTGTATGCCGAAAGAGTCTTGAGGACGTAATGCCCCCTTAGACTTTCCTCTACCGCGAGAGTTCGTGGACATTTTGCTGCAAAAATTCACGAGTTAGAAAATCAGGAAGAGAATTATTTTTGCCATTAATAAATTCAATGTCAAAATCGAATATAGCAAGTTCAGCTTGCCATCTAGCAAAAATTTGTTTAGAGGCAAGATTCTTAACATCCTTTTGTAAAATAGATTTAGCAGAACTGCAATCTATTTGGAGTAAAAATTTCTTATTTAATAAATTATCTTGAAATTTATGAATACATTTGATAATAGAAAGAAGTTCTTTCTTTATCGTAGAATAATTAATTTGAGTATCGTCCCATTTACCAGAATGGTATCTAACAAGGATAGCATGATCTTTGTTTTTGGGATCTATTTGTTTGAGTATACCACCATAACCAATGTTGCTGGCATCAGTTTCAACAACTTTGAACCAGTCAGGGTTGGCAAGGTGTAAGCAAGGAAGGCATTTAACCTTTTGCTTAATAAGCTGAACAGCTTTAGTGTGGTTGATACTCCAAGGAGTAGGGTTTTTTCTCAACCTTTGATATAGAATTTTAGTATATATATATATATATATATATATATATATATATATATATATATATATATATCATATACATATACATATACATATAATACTTAATATATTTTAAATATAATATATATATATATATATATATATATATATATATATATATATATATATATATATATATATATATATATATATATTATATATATATATACATAATACATACATATACATATAATAATATATATACATATACATATAAAGATATACGTATACTTATATACTTAGTATATATATATATATATATATATATATAGGATTTACATAATTTACATAATATATATATATATATATATATATATATATATATATATATATATAATGTACATAATTATATTTATATATAATATACATATAATATACATATATAATATATTTATATACATATACATATACATATACATATACATATACGTATATGTATAATAATAGGGGAGGTGTACCTGTGTCGTGTCCGGGGGGGCGTGTCCGTACGTGGTCGTCGCCGACGGGGGGGGGGGGTCGGGTACAGCAATAGCAGCAGTAGTTGCAGCAGCTGCAGCGGCTCCGACGGCTGCGGGGGCTGTGGCCGAGGGTGGTCGACGACGAGGGAAGGTTCGTGGGCGGTCGGGGGGTGATGGTGGCGGTGGCTGAGGGTGGCTGGGGCGGCGGGGTAAGCAGAGGGAAGTCGGGTCAGGGGTGTGATCGGGTGGTGATGGTGTTGTTGTTGATGGTGGTGTTGGGGATTTGGCTGATGGTGGCGGTGGGCGAAGGCGGCCAGGGGGTGGTGGCGGTGGCGAGGTCGGTGGAGGAGAGGGAGAGGGCGGTGGTCCAGGTGGTGGTGGTGGTCTGAGGTGGTCGTGGCTACGGTGGGGGGGTCGGGGTGAGAGAGGGTGGTGGTGCGGGTGATATTGGTGATGGTGGTGTGGGTGGTGTTGCTGTTGGTGGTGTTGGCTGTGGCGGCGGCCTAGGCGGCACGGGGTGGTGGTGGTGGTGATGTCGAAGTAGGAGGAGGAGGGTGGAGGTGGCTGAGGTAAAGTTGGAGGAGGAAAGAGGGTTCGGGTGGTGTATTTATAGATGTGGGAGTAGTTTAGGTTTAAGTGTGAACACACTAAAGGGGTTGTTGGCTACATTAATGCATGCACATGCATTGAATGTAGGCCTAAAATGAAATAGAGGGTGAAGAATTCTTCATGTGTCTCCTCCAATGGGAGTTGGACACCTCACCCTCCTATTTGCATAAAAGTCTCTAGTAATTTATAAATTGCACAAAAGCCCTTAAACATTGGGAAATTGCACAAATAAGGAATTGGATGAAAAAATACCTTATTTTTTGGGTGATGTAATACACTAAAATGGTGTGTAGTGTTTAGTAAGAGTCTTGAGGGTGTGAGTGTGGATTTGGGTAGGAGTTGGGTCTAGTTTTGGGTGATGCTGGGTCATCGCATTAATTTAATTAAAATTAATGCACAAGGTGTTCTTTAATTAATTGGAAATATACATAATTACAATTGGGTAGAACGCAAGCGTCATGGACGTAATATACTTAGAATAGAAAAATATCATAATTTGGGTTGGCAAAATGGGTTGATGTTGTGTCTCCAATTTTGATTGGAACGGACAAAGAATGCAAGGTTGAAATTAATTAAATTTAAGCACGGACGTTTGTAACAATTTTTGTGTGACTAAAATGAAGCACAAGATAGAGTATTTGTGAGTTACACAAGGGTCAAAATAGGAGGCTGGCATGTCTAGAAAAAGTGTATGGAATTAGTTTGAGGGTAATAGCCAGTGTAGTGCTCTAAATATTGAGGCAATGGTAAGGTGCACTAAGTAATATAAATATTGCACAACAATTTAAAATACTGTAATTAAATTCTAATTGGCTCTAAATTAACCCTAATATCTCTATCTAGCCTAAATTTGGTCGAGGGAGTTTACAATCTACCCTCCTTAGAGCATTTCGTCCTCGAAATTAAAATAAACATATGGTGAAAACTATTGATTGAATTGAAATACTAATACATACCTAGGCCTTCGAATAGATAGGGAAAACGTTGTCGAATATCATCCTCTCGTTCCCAGGTCGACTCGCCTGGTGCATGATGCCTCCATGCGATACGAACTAGAGGGATAGTCTGATCTCGTAACACCTTCTCGCTTCTGTCCAAAATCTCTACAGGCTCCTCCTGGTACGACAAACTCGGCCCGACAGTGATCTCCGAATGGTCAAGCATATGACTTGGATCTGGCATGTATCTCCTTAGTTGAGATACATAGAAGACGTCGTGCACTCCTTCTAAAGTCTGTGGCAAGGCTAATTTGTAAGCAACCTCTCCGATGCGTTCCAATACATCGAATGGTCCGATGTACCTCAGACTCAGCTTTTCTCTGCCTCCAAACCTGATAGTCCCTCGGGTAGGCGAGATTTTTAGAAATACATGGTCTTTAAACTGGAACTCTAGGGGTCGTCGATGCACGTTTGTCCAGTATTTTTGTCTGTCCTGCGCTGCTCGCAGGTGCCCTTGGATCTTCTTTACCTTCTCCATTGTTCGAACAACCAACTCTGGTCCTAGAATCTGCCTTTCGCCTATATCGCTCCAACATACTGGAGAACGATATTTCCTACCATACAATACTTTATAGAGAGCCATCTGAATGCTCGCTTGATAGCTATTATTGTAGAAAAACTCGACCAAATGTAAATGGTCCTCCCATGATCCACTAAAATCAAGCATGCATGCCCTCAACATATCCTCCAGTGTCTGAATGGTGTGCTCGAACTGGCCATCTGTCTGCGGGTGATACGATGTGCTGAACTTTA
Organism: Iris macrosiphon; assembly: GCA_036927795.1. Classification (NCBI taxonomy): domain Eukaryota; kingdom Viridiplantae; phylum Streptophyta; class Magnoliopsida; order Asparagales; family Iridaceae; genus Iris; species Iris macrosiphon. The sequence goes on from JAYESA010000699.1 coordinate 41,895, forward strand.
GGTGGGTACCGAGACTCTCTTGCATACTCTGCCAAAAGTAAGATGTAAACCTCGTATCACTGTCAGACACTATACTGACTGGCACTCCATGTAGTCGCACGATCTCTCTCATATACATATCTGCTAAGACCTCTGTAGATTGCCCAACTCTGAAGGGTAAAAAGTAGGGTGAGTCGATCTACGATCACCCATATCGCATTACGACCACAAGGACTCCTCAGAAAGCCCGTAACGAAGCCCATAGTGATGTGCTCCCATTTCCACTCAGGTATTGGGAGTGGTTGAAGTAGGCCTGCGGACCTCTGATGCTCAGCCTTAACTTGCTGACACACCAGGCACTTTGCCACAAAGCGGACTATCTTCCTCTTCATTCCATGCTACCAATAGTACTGCCTCAGGTATCTATACATCTTCGTGCCTCCTGGATGAATAGAGTATGTTGAGCTGTGCGCCTCCGACATCAGCTCTTGACGAAGTTCTCCATTTGGGACATAGAGATGATCTTCATATCTTAAAGTCCCATCCTCGTATATGCGCAATCCTGTCTGTATTTCGGCCTCGGTCCTTTGTCGAAGCCTCTGGAATCTGGCATCTGTTGGCAGGGCAGCCTTGATCCTCTCGACCAATGTCGATTGCAACTGGAAACTTGACAATTGGCTGTCAGCTCCTGGCGTAATGACCTTTATACCCAAATTCTCCAGATCTCTCAATAGATATTGTTGGGTGGTCAAAAAGAATGCCATGGGCCTCCTGCTCAGAGCGTCAGCAACCACATTGGCCTTTCTCGGATGGTACTGTAGCTCGATCTCGAAGTATGTCATCACCTCGAGCCAACGTCTTTGTCTCTGGTTCAGGTCCTTCTGGGTGTAGAAGTACTTCAGGCTCTTGTGATCAGTGAATATCTCTACTCGTTTTTCGTATAGATATTGTCTCCAAAGTTTCAAAGCAAAGATGACTGCGGCAAGCTCCAGGTCGTGAGTGGGGTGGTTCTTCTCATGGGTCCTCAACTACCTAGAGGCATAGGCCACAACCTTCCCATGTTGCATCAAGACGCATCATAATCCTTTTTCGGATGCATCGTTATAGATTACGAATTCTCCGGATCCGGAAGGTATAGTCAAGATAGGAGCCATAGTCAGACACTTTTTTAGTTCATAGAACGCCTTCTGACACTCCTCTGACCAGGTGAACTCCTGCTCCTTGCGGGTCAAGCGAGTCATCGGCTCTGCGATCCTTGCAAAGTTCTCTATGAACCTCCGGTAATATCTGGCAAGTCCTAGAAAACTCCTTATCTATGAGACGTTGGTAGGGGTCGGCCACGTCTCTACTGACGAAATCTTCGCTGGATCTACCGAAATACCATCTCCTGAGATAACGTGTCCTAGGAAAGTGACACGATCTAAAAAAAATTCGCAATTGCTCAGCTTTGCATAAAGCCTCTCACACCTTAGCGTCTCTAACACCAGCCTCAAGTGCTCTCCGTGCTCCTCATGGCTCTTTGAATACACCAAGATGTCATCGATGAAGACTACCATGAACTGGTCCAGATACTGGTGGAAGACTCTGTTCATCAGGTTCATAAATACGGCAGGTGCATTTGTCAGTCCAAAAGGCATTACCAAGAACTCGTAATGACCATAACGAGTCCCGAATGCTGTCTTTGGAATGTCTTCTCTCTGTACCTTTACCTGATGATAACCTGATCTCAAGTTTATCTTTGAAACACCATCGCTCATGTCAGTTGGTCGAACATATCATCAATCTACGGCAGGGGGTACTTGTTTTTGATAGTCAAAGCATTAAGGGCTCTGTAATCAATGCACATTCGGAATGTCCCATCCTTTTTTGGTACAAATAACACTGGTGCTCCCCAGGGTGATGCACTAGGATGAACAAACCCCTTGATCTGTAACTCCTTAAACTGTAACTTCAGCTCATCCAGCTCCTTCTTTGCCAACCGGTACACATTTGAAGATATCGGTGCTGCTCCGGGCACTAACTCAATAGTGAACTCCACCTCTCTATCAGGTGGTAGGCCTGGCAACTCCTCCAAAAATACATCCTCGAACTCTGCCACAATTGCTGGGGGTGCCGTCTCCATAGCCATGTAAGCTCCAGCTGTCTGGCCTACTCCTTGCTCGATGGTGCCCCGCATATACTCGAACTCCGGGTGATCTGGCGGTCTAAAAATGATGCTACCCCTCCGGCAATCTAGTATGGCATTATACTGGCTCAGCCAGTCCATGCCTAAAACAACGTTGAAGTTTGGCATCGAAAGTACCAAAAAATACGCTATCAACTCCCTACCACACGACTACTGAGCACGTTCTAATAGTGCTGGTAACCGGTACGATGCCTCCTCCGGTAAGAATCTTCCAACTCTTTGGCAAGGAGGAAGTAGCTACTCTATGCATGGATACAAAACTACTAGATATGAAAGATAGCGTAGCGCCAGAATCAAATAATGCAGTTGCAGGTAATGATGCAACTAAAATGGTACATGTGATAGCTTCCCCTTCTGGTTCCTCCTCAACTGTTGCTAGTGCAAAGGCCTGTCCGTGTCTCTGCCCTCCGGCTTGCTGCCTGGCTCGTCAAACTGTGCCTCCTGTAGGGCCAAAGGTGGTCCCCTCTGAAATCCTTCGGGTGCTGGTGGACGCTGACCTCCAGTCGGGGGTAGTATCCTCCGGGCTGGTGCTGCTGGCTTTTGTCCGGTCTGCGATGGTACCTCTCTGTATTGTGGGCAGTCTCTGGCCAGGTGCTGACTTGCTCCACATATCATGCACAGTCCAAGCTTCTTCCGACAGTCTCTGACAATATGTCCCTTCTTGCCATAATGATGACAAGTTGGAAGGTCCTTGTGCTGGTATGGCACCGTCCTTTGCTGTATCTGCACTCCCGGACGACAGATTGGTCCTCCTGCTCCGGGCTGTGCTCTGGCTGGTATGGTCATGTTGGAGCGCCTTGCTCCTCTGCCAATGGCCTCCTGGATCCTCGCCTCTGAAAGAACCTCCTCATAGGAGATATTCGCCTGTGTGGTGATATACCTCTGTAGCTCGAAAGTAAGGCCATGATGGAACCTCCTAGCCTTCTCCAGCTCGTTAGGTAT
>JAYESA010000699.1:50000-52500 GCA_036927795.1 Iris macrosiphon
TGTATCTTACAGTCATTACTATCTTGCTTCTGATATTCATGCATCTTTACCTTTATGCACCTGTGATATGTATATATTTCTTGTTCATACTTATTTCTTTCACCTTGCTACTTGCTACAACTGCTTTATAGTTTTTATCATTTAACTAGAACTGCTGTTAGAGGTGTACTTGCTCCAATCCTGACTGAATATATTTTTCAGAGGATCCGGAGGATTGGTGTCCGACGTTTTATGGACCTCAGCCTGTCGATGGTGCAGACAGGGACCCCCTACTTTAGGAGTAATTTCCGGGTTGGTAGTCGGGATCACTAGGACCTCAGTTGTTATTTTTATTAGCTTTTGCTACCGAATTTGTCCCCCGATTTTGGATTGAGATCTTGTTTTGTATATTTAATTCAGGATGATATTGTATTATTATTATTATTGTGGTGGTTTTTAGTTGTTGTTGTTGTTTAGACTTTGTAGTTGTTAGATTTTTGTGTTATCTTATCGTGCTTAGATTCGTGATTGAGTACTTGTGTTATCATTATGATATTGCTCCTCCGTTTGGAGTTGAGATCTTGATAGGTATATATATTAATTGCGTGAGATTGTTAGCTAGATAGTAGACCTAGATAGCGTTCTACCGCCGATGCTGCGACGTAGGCTGGATGTACCCATGACTCATGCCCAATTTTTTGGGTGCGGGTCGTGACACATTTTTGGTGGCGGTCCCATGCAGGTCTCCATTCGCAATTAGTGCGATATCGTGGTAGTACAATGATTTAGTTGTACTGTTGCGAACCTGACCTAGGATATAGGATCTAGGATGAGAGTGTACTCAATCACGACTAGGAACAATTCCAATCTAATTATTCTGAAATTGCTTTCTTTTGAAATATTACTATCCTTCTTTGATGATATCGTATCTTGTGTCGTATTGACTTATTTTGATCTGTGTTCAGGATGCCTCCGAAGACACGATCCCATCGTACCGCCCCAGCAGTTGCCACCGAGAGGTCCGCTACCTCTCGTCCAGCTCGTATTCAGGCAGCTGCTACCGCTACACTCACCACTCCTGCGGTTGATGGAGCATCTGTTTCTCTCGGGGATCCTCCTCTACTTGTCTATCCGAGGACTATCCCAGTCGTTCCGGTGGTTCCTCTACCACCTCCTGCACCAGTAGACGCCGTACAGTTGTTTGCGTTCTTCAGAAAGATGATGGACGTACAGCACCGTCAGGTGGACGTGATGAGGATAGGCATTAAGAACGCCCACCAGGTAGCCATGATGACAGTGGATAGAGTTGCTCAGATCCAGCCACAGGCAGATCAGGCTCAGCATCCGAGGCCGGGAAGCATCATTGACTTCCAGAGGATACGACCCAAGGAGTTTCGGGGTACAAAAGGGATCCTGTATGCGAATGACTGGATAGAGCAGATTGAGGGGATCTTCAGGCTGGCACAGATTGTAGACAACATGCAGATAGAGGTAGCAGACAGTCAGATGTTCGACCTTGCTTTGACATGGTATCGCACTGATACGAGGATCGCGGCACCAGAGCTTACTTGGGAGGCTTTCAAGAGGCTTTTTAAGGAGAAGTTTTTCCCAGATGTGGCGCTCAGTGCCTTGGAGAGCCAGTTCGAGGCACTCGTCCAGGGGAGCATAATGGTGGGCGAGTATGTAGCGGAATTCTGCCGTTTGGGCAGATTCATGGAGGGCTTGAGTGAGGCAGCAAAGGCGAGGAAGTTTCGCAAGGGCTTGGTCATGGCGGTCAAGTCTTTGACTAGGAGTGACCGCGAGGCAACTTTCGAGCAGATAGTAGGAGACGCTCAGAGGGCAGAGGATGACTTGGAGCTCAAGTCCAAGAGAGGCAGGGATAATTCAGGTAATGGGAGTGGTAGTGCGGGACCGGCTAAGCGTCCCTATGGGCAGAAGACAGCATAGCACGGTCAGGATCAGAGAGTGCCCACTTGTGCCTACTACAGGAAGACAAGACACACTTGAGATATTTGTAGGAGGAGGCTGAAGGTGTATTTGTTCTGTGGATCCGCTGCTCACCAGATGCGAGATTGCCCCACTGCACCTCCATTTGGTGGAGCACAAGATCGGAGAGTTGGAGCTAGGCTATCTGTGGCACAGCATCATGCCCCGCACCAGCAGAGGGATATACCCCAGCAGGGCAGGGCTTATGCATTGACGGTCGAGGAGGCCGATGCTACGGATGTTGGGTTAGCAGGTCTGTCTCTTTGTTCTTCTTTCTGTCCTTTTCCATTCCTTGTGGTGTGCTTCATTAGTACCTGTTAGACTTTTCTTTGTGCTGTGGTAGATAGTGTAGTAATCCTGATTGAGACTATGATAACACGACCGGTAGGACCATGATCTTGTATGTTGTTTAGGTAGAATTTCTTGACGGTGATTGTTGGGGGCTTGACCTAGAAGAAGTGCGATCGACTTTAAATTTCGAGGACAAAATTTTCTAAGGAGGATAGGCTTGTCACTACCCCATTTCCAGAGTAGG
>JAYESA010000699.1:57500-111948 GCA_036927795.1 Iris macrosiphon
TACGTCTGAGCGAGCCTCTGTAAGCCGAAGTTGATTTCCTGTAGGGGCAAGTCTGGATATCCTTTGCTTCTTATTTAAGGCAAAGCAGGTCGGGACAGCTGCACGATTGCCGTTTTAGACGGCAGTTCGCTTGAGCGGAACGGGGTGTTACATCCTACCCAACTTAGAAAAAGTCTCGTCCTCGAGACTTACTAAGGACAAGCAGTGATCTAGGGTTGAGGCAATCCTAGACAAGTCGTTACACTTGTTCATTTGGATATTCACTTGCACAAGCGTCGAAATTAGCATATCGCTTAGACTGGATCGTGCGCACTTTCGAAGTGCACTTCTAGCGTGAACACGTCAACCAGCTTAGTGATAGCGAAGTCTTAGCACTCGAGTTTCACCTATTCCTAAGTCTTGGATGGTGCACTAGTTCAAGGCATCCCTCGAATAGATGCATTCAACCAAGCTTAGAGTTAGAGAAAATCGGACAAGCTACTAGCGATACTCTCAAGGGTTCGCACAGGTTGGCACAAAGGCCACTCGCAGCACAGCATACACAAGCAAGCATATCATATCATTCAAAACGCATTTTGAAAGTATTTAGACTTATTGTTGGAATATCCCATCGAGGCATTGAGAGAGAGCGTGCACATAACCCACGAACGAGCTTTCGAAACAGAGATATCGAATCGAAGTCCAAAGGCATAGAAGCCAGGCTCTGATACCAATATGTCACGCCCCGATCTCCCGCAGGCTAAATCGGCCGTTCCCGCTAGGCGGGAATCACCCTCGCCAGCGCTCCCGCGGAACGATCGCTTGACCCATCCGGGCGTGATGCCGCACGAGCGTGAGCCACACCCGTGCAAGGCCGTGGTTCATTGGCTGGCAGTAAGAGTTCTAAGCCACAGAGTCGCACAGATTGCCGAGTGCAGCGGAGTCATGAACGCATAGCGATTTGGTAACAGGTTCACTGAGTCGACAATATAGTGGAAGCATTGAAACACAAGTTGAAGTAAAGTAATCTCTTTTATTGATATGAACAAGTGTTACATGCGGCGTATAGCCTAGATTACAAGTCGCTCAAGCCTCTCTCTCTGAAACAGTAAAAGCGTGCCAAGTGGCTACAACTATGGAATGAATGTACAGGCGATGGTCAGGCGACGCTCCAACATTATGTCTTGTATATGTGCTTTCGTTCCGGACGCGCCGCTGCTTCGGAGTGATCTCCACGCCTTAGCACGCACGAAGAAGGCGTCCGCACCGAACGAGGTTCCCCTGCACCCTACATACAAACTGGTGGATTATCAGTACATTGAATGCACTGGTGGGGAAGCTACTCGCCCGCTCGACAAATCCAAACACGTAATACAGGTTCCGTGCACAACTATTAAGTTATCTTACTAGTTGCCTTAGGATCAGTTTCATGCAAATATTGAATAGCCTAATCCGTGTGGCAGTGCGCCGTGCGACATGAGAGAAAACACGGCGAGACTTACCAACTTACCATCTCCTTCCCTGTCCAAGGCAAACATTGAGGCAACATTGTTAATTTAAGCAGGGGCATGTATAAACATTCAGGGGCATAGCATATGCAAACACGAGGGTCGTTTATAACATGATCGTTCAGGTGTTTAGTTATTTATTGATGCGATGCAGTGACTCGCACGCGGATAGCCGCTAAGCGAGGATGACTTATCTATATGAACACGGTCGCTGGCAAAGCCATTATGGACGTAGTCGAGGACAAGGATAGCATGCTACGCGTGTACACGAGGCATACGAACACGATGCGTTGCAAGCTATCCTCCCTGCACACGAGACTACACACGAGCTCCATCCGGACCGGATCGGCCCCAGTGCCCCGGTGACCGTCCGTGGAACTAGTCCGCGACTTGCAAGTCAGGGTTAACCAATCTCAGGCAACACGATTTATTTGACCAATCTCAGGCAACACGATTTATTAGACCAATCTCAGGCAACACGATTACACGAGATACACGAGAACACGCGTGCACTAGAACACGAGAACACGAGAACACGAGTGCACGGGAACACGAGTACACGAGTATACGGGATACTTGAATCTTGGTTCTGTACACTAACTTGTCTTGATGCATTCCCCTGGTTCGGGGCTGCCTTGGTGACCTAACGGTCCCGGATACTTGCAGGTTCATTTAGGCACGGAATGACTACGTAGTAGTCTTCCGGGGTTTGGATGAAAATATGGCAACATTACAAGCAGAGAAGCATGCGTTTCTAAGGAACATAATCAGCACATTTGCTCGGACCCGAAGGTAAGCCGAGAGATGAAACCGTTAAGGGACTTAGCATGCGACGGTCTGTATATAAGCAGTATTTCATTTTCATGTTCTAACAAGCAATACAAGTTAGGATTATTCCCTTAGCTAGGTGCGTTGGATTTATTATCATGTAGGGGGTGATTCACCTAGCGACTAGCATGTAACATTCCAGATTTTATGTGTGCTGGCTAAGCAAAGACAAGTTCACCGTAGCCACCCACCTTAGCGGTGATTCGCCTCGGTAGAGCGATACGTCTGAGCGAGCCTCTGAAGCCGAAGTTGATTTCCTGTAGGGGCAAGTCTGGATATCCTTTGCTTCTTATTTGAGGCAAAGCAGGTCGGGACAGCTGCACGATTGCCGTTTGAGACGGCAGTCCGCTTGAGCGGAACGGGGTGTTACAGTTTTGACCCAGAGTTGACTTTTTTGACCTCTAGTTGACTTTTTTACCCAGATTTTACCGGTTTGACCCGTTTGACCTAGAACGATCCTAGAAACCTATTTTTAGTTATTTTATATCTGTTTAACTCTTTAGAATCCTGTTTAACCTTATTTTTTGCAATAAATCCTTGCGACACCAGTTCGGATCGCCAGTTGCTCAGGACGTCAGGCGAGTACATTCTCTGATAGTTTCCATTATCTGATGATTATTATGATTCAGCTTCTAGTATAGTATTCTCTGATTTTTCTGGCACGATACAGACTAGTATTTCTGGATTTATTTACTTGCGACACATATATTTCATGTTTCTGGCCTCTATTCTGGAATCACCTACTGGCATCACTTCAGGCATCACTCATATTTCTGGCTGGACTCATACTTGATTTACGTATCGGGTCTTGGATTCACTTGTACTAGTCGGGGCGAGGAAATACTCGAGTAGACATATAAACATTCCCAACTGGAATTACTCCCTCTGGTCTAATATGGAATGATAGCAGTCGCACACCCAGTGTGCGGTGAACCGTACTTACCCCTAGCCATTTACATGTCGAAACAAGTATTTCAAATATACGAGTTTATTCTTTCTAGTTTGGACTCACTTGCATTCTTGACTGGTCTCACTTATAGTTTCTGGACTTGACTCATTATATGTATTCTTGCTGGACTCACTACATGTTCTTGTGCACGGACTTACTCTTAGTTTAGATTTCTTGTATCTTACAGTCATTACTATCTTGCTTTTGATATTCATGCATCTTTACCTTTATGCACCAGTGATATATATATATTTCTTGTTCATACTTTATTTCCTTCACCTTGTTACTTGCTACAACTGCTTTATAGTTTTTATCATTTAACTGGAATTGCTGTTAGAGGTGTACTTGCTCCAATCCTGACTGGATATATTTTTCAGAGGATCCGAAGGATTGGTGTCCGACGTTTTATGGACCTCAGCCTGTCGATGGTGCAGACAGTGACCCCCTAGTTTAGGAGTGATTTTTGGGTTGGTAGCCGGGATCACTAGGACCTCAGTTGTTATTTTTATTAGCTTTTGGTACCGAATTTGTCCCCGGTTTTGGATTGAGATCTTGTATTGTATATTTGATTCAGGATGATATTGCATTATTATTATTATTGTGGTAGTTTTTAGTTGTTGTTGTTGTTGTTTAGACTTTGTAGTTGTTAGATTTTTGTGTTATCTTATCGTGCTTAGATTCGTGATTGAGTACTTGTGTTATCATTATGATATTACTCCTCCGTTTGGAGTTGAGATCTTGACAGGTATATATATTGATTGTGTGAGATTGTTAGCTAGATAGTAGACCTAGACAGTGTTCTACCGCCGATGCTGCAGTGTAGGCTGGACGTACCCATGACTCATGCCCGATTTTTCGGGTATGGGTCGTGACAACTGGGTAAGTCCATATTTTTGGAGGAAATAGAACTAATTTAGAAAAGCACGAAAATAAATAAATAGAATGCAATTATTCAACAGTTAAGTGCGAAAGAGGTTCAAAGATGAAATCAAAGTGGATGAGATCTAGAAATTCCTATCCTATTGCAGGCTCGCTGGGCATGTTATCATACCACTAGCAATAAACAAGACCTACATAGGTGTCATGCCCCAGTCCCAAAATACGTAGGACTAGAAATACATAACACGTCCAGCCGTATGTATACGAACTCCAATATATGGAAACCATATACATACATACGTTGTACATGAATATTTAATCCACCAGTGATAATATACTGTCACAACAAGTCATACACAATCTATATCTCATCCACAACATAAATAATAAGTAGGAATAAAGAGCTGAATAATTTCTGAATATCAAGATGAGTATCAAGTCTGGTAGTCGGGTGGAAACAAATCCACTACAAAACGACTATACTGAAGTAGCAAAAATCTCTAAACAGCGATAATAAATCACAGATACTCTGAGGGTAAGACCTCCTCAGTCAGGTAAGTAGAGTCAGGTCCAGGTTCGTACTCTTGTGGATATTCCTGCTCGTCTATATCTGGAAAGAGACCAGGTCCTCAGAGGGACGTAACAAGATACATAATAATATGCCAATAAGTACTGAAAAATAAATATCCAATGGGGTTGCCTAACCGTCTAAGTGAATACAGTTTGAGAACAACTTTCCACCAAGTGGGCTATCTGGCCATATAGTAGAATTGGCATAATTCTCTCGAAGAATCGGGAGCCTACAAAGCATGTCATCTTTTGAACGGCAGAGGCCGCTGTTTGATGATAAACAAAAGAAATTGAAAGTAGGTTTATACGAAACCCTTTCTTTGTTTACAAACAAGAAAAAGAAGTACGATTAATCCTATACGAGGATGTTAAGTACAATAAAAATGATTCTGGGAAAAAATTGCTATAGGAGTCTGATCTACGGTTGATCACTTTGTCCCTTGGACCACACGATGACGAAGAAGTGCTGTAGAAGAAGAAGCTTGAAAGATTGCAGGGAGGATTGAACTCTCGTTGTCAAAGTTGTCAATCAACACTCTCTGTTTGTACTCTCTCTCTCTGATTCCCACATGATTCTAAACTCTTTCCCCTTTTTTTTGTGACCGAAGGTCTCTATTTATAGAGGTCAGTCACAGTAACCGTCCAGTAGGCGTAAAAGCCAAACTATGGAGAATGTGGCATCTTTTATGCGGCGGTTATGATAACTGCTATCCACGTTTGAATGATCCTCTGAGTCTGCGTGTGACGCGTGTCCTATTATGCGGTAACGTATATAACTGCTTTTCGAAGATTACGACATGCAAGCCACGTAGGTAACTGCCCCTCGCGTAGAGATGGTTGGCATAAAAGCCAAATAACTGTCTCGTTGGCGTAAAAGCCAAATAGTTATCTCGTTGGCGTAAAAGCCAAGTAGCTGTCTTATTGGCGTAAAAGCCAAGTTCTACGTAAAGCTTGATGCTGCATAATAGGTAACCAGCGTAGAAATAGCCAATTATCTTTCTGACTGAGGTCTTGAGCGTATTCTGGGCCAAACAGTATTATCACGTACCTTTGCAAATATAGCCTGAGTTGGCGTATTTCGAGGAGATAGCATACGGTGTACTCCTATAGTTAAAAATAGTCTGGTTGGCGTATTTTGAGGAGATAGCATACGGCATGCTCCTATAGTTGAAAATAGCCTGGTTGGTGTAACATGCAGGGATAGTGATGTGAGCATATTAGCCCTAGTTTTAGCTCTCCCAGTCATTAAAAATAGAACAAAATCTCGTGCATTAAATGCAGAGATCTGCCTCCATCTCGCGTATTAACTGCAGAGATATGCCTCGAGTTTTGTACGAAGAACAACTTTTGACGTGGCGTCTGATTTTATCTCATCTTGAGTGTTAAAGCTCGTTTCTGCCCGTGTAGAGTAGGCAGCGTATTCCTTGAATGCGTAAAAACAACTTGTATCAAGGATATGTCACTAAACGATAGTCTGGGTCTCTGTGCAAAATTATCATAACAGCCGTCCTCTCGATCGTCGTATAGTACTCTTTGTCAGGAGTCAGGTTCACTGTTTTGTCTGACAGGTTCATTCAAGGAATACGAAGAGTTCCTCGTACAACTCCACGTCGCATTAAAAACAAACGTATTTTATGCCGGAGGGGGTATATTAACCTTTTTACGCCAAAAATAGCCTGAAAGTGCTGACTTACGCAGGTTGTTTTGGAGCTCTGTTTTACGCTTCATAGTGTTGAAGCTCTGTTGTACGCCACTAGCTCTGAAGTCATATTTTTATGCCACACAGCGCTGGAGCTCTGTTTTTACGCGAGCTTCATGTATGTTGGGGGTTTTATGCGTATAATTCCCCAGCGTATTTTTATGCTTCTACAAGACCCCCTTTAAAGTTTTCAAATTCCTCGTAATTTGAAATACTTTGAATGAAGCATGAAACGGTCAAATTTGACTCATTCTGCGAGGCTAATTTTTCGAAGATATTTAGGAAGTTGTTGGGATTGGGTATGTTCTCTTCTGCCTATATAAAGGCGAGCGGGTGAAACTGTTTTTTCCATACTTCCTTCACCAAAAAGATGGTTGCCTAGATTCATCGGGCTGACCTAAGAAAGAAATCATGCTCTTCCAGCATGTAAGGAGTCGTAAAAAGGCGTCTTCGAGCAAATATCCTCTGCAACGATGGATCATGGAAGGATATCATAGCTTCCTTTGCTCGGGATAATCAGCAATTTTATATGGCGATTCGTCCAGAAGAGAGGAATGGTCTCATCGGGCCACACAGCTTGCTAGCTGTATTTTCTCCTATTATGAAGCTGGACGTAGTTAGGCAGTTTGGCCCTGTCTTTCAGTATTGTGTTGGGTCTGAATCCCTAACACAATTCTAGGGTGTGTCTGCCATGACGTATGAAGGGTGGACTTGAATAATGCAGGCCCAGTTTTATATCCTCCTGCCATTAATCATTTTATTGTTCATAGGCCGAAGAAGCCGATGAAGTACCGTAGAAGAAGAAAAAGATCTCCACAAATATGAGAACCTGGCACAACAGATTCCCAGCGTGATCTTGAATATTAATGAAAAATCCTTTGTAAAGAAAAGGATTTCCATTATATGTAATCATGATAATGAAAGATCCTTTGTAGACTGGATTTCCATCATATGTAATCATGATTAATAAATTTGCCTTCTTTTACGCATAGCTGATTTGCCATATTTGCAGTGAGGAAGTCTGAGTAAGTTTACGCTGACTCTGATAAATGCTTATCCGGTCACGTCCTGACTTTTACGCGTAACGGAAGATGCGTAAAAAAAGATCTTTAGCCTTAAGTTGTATTGAAGATCCAACTATCATGCTATTTTTGGATGAGGAGTCGCATAGAATTCTGAACTGTCACTTCCCTGATACGAAGAATTTCTGTTCAGAACATCATCTTCAAAAATGGCTTCCTAAAAATTCCTCAAAATAGGGCAAGAAATGTCCGCCGAACAGGTCATGCTTGAGGCTAGACTTCGAATAAACTTCCAATGGCCCAAGAAGAAGAGTCATCTTTAATGCTGACATCTGTGTGTTTCAAGCACTTAGAATATTTTGTAGCCAAAAAGGGGCATTTTCTGCGTAAACCTTTGTAATTGGTCATCTGTAGCTTCTGTGCGTAAAACCATAGATTTATAGCTTATGAGCGAAAAACCGTAGATTTGTAGCCTCTGAGCGTAAAAGCTTCTGAGCGTGAAACCGTAGATTTGTAACTTCTGAGCATAAAATCGTAGATTTGTAGTCTTTGAGCGTAAAATCGTAGAATTGTAGCTTCTGAGCGTAAAATCTGGATCCGTTACGCAGTATGATTGTCCGTCTTTTTTTTTTTAAATGATAGGCTGACGTGGTCCCCAATCATAACCGACTATTAAATATCGAATTTGGTTAGGGATTCGAAGAGTTATCCGAAATCTATAAATAGCCCAAGGTCTTTGAGAGAGAAACCCTTTATCTGTTTTTGCAAAACCCTTTGTCTCTTTGAAAACTCTTCGTCTTCGTCTCTTTTCTGAGAACTTTGAGCTTCGCCATGGCACCGAAACAGGCTTCCACTGCTAAGAGAAAGAAAACTGCTTCCTCATCTCGCTCCTCTGCTCAAGCACGAGCAACCCCTATTAGGCTGAGCGAGCCCCGATCTGAATGAAGCGCTCCTCCGTCGAGCTGTGCACCGGGCATCACAGATAAAGACTTCGAGAGGAGAAAAACCCTTCGCACACGTTGTACGTGTATGCGCAAGGTCATCTTTTGTGCTAAGAGTCTCTTCGGTGAAGATGATGCATAGAGATATTTTATTATTTACGCCCATATTTTTAATGTGTCAGCGTAAAACTCCATCTTTTGCAGTCTGGCATAAAAACTCAGACTGTCAAAATTTGGCGTATACTGCAAATTTTGAGTTTTATGCACCGGCGTAAATTCTAGCGTAAAAACTCAAATTTTGGCAGTCTGGCGTACAAAATTTAGACTATTAGATTTTGGCGTATACTGCCAACATTGAGTTTTACACACTGGAAATAGATTCCAGCGTAAGACTCAAGTTTTTGCAGTCTGGCGTAAAAAGCTCAGACTGTTAATCTTTGGCGTTAACTGCAAGAGTGTAGCGTCTAGCGTAAAACTGACTTATTTTCTTGCATTTTGCAGTGGACCTGTAGATCCCTCCTTTGGCTGAAGTGATGGGCTCTGCTGCTGGGATGCTAAATTCTAACTATCTGGAGGACTTGTCCTATGTGACATTCCCCATCTCTGGAAGCAATTATCCTCAAGAAAGAGGAACTCTGATCTCGGCCCAAGGAGAACGCATGTTGCTGAGTATGATCAGTGGGGAGCCCCTGGCATACATAGATGGGACTGAGTATAGGAAACCTGCCTTCTTATTCGGGGACGTCATTGATAAGCAGTCTCAGACCAAGCCCAAGAAAGAAGATTGTGTATTTTCTGCTGAGGGCATGGTCATGTATCTGCCAAGGATGTCTAGAGATTACCCTATCTCAACATTCTTCCATGCCACACATCCTAGGAAGATGTCATGGACTCTGACTCCCGATCTTCATGGCCAACCGGGGAAGATCTTTTACAGGAAAGGATTAAACCGAGGGGCCTTTGTAAGCAGTCCCTCAGGCCCTGTCATGCCTTTCAGAGGGTTATTGCCTGGTAGCGTCCCGAGTGAAGATACTTCACTGATCCAGCCGCGTCAAATATCGACTTTCTGCAATAATTTTATGGGGCATGGAGGAGTATAAACTAGGGTTAATCCTCGAACCAGTGGATGCCTTAGCCCTCAGAATCTTCGATGGGCCAGTTTAACTGCCTGGGCCCTGAAGCACTTCCAGACGGAGCTGGAAAGTATTGGTTTATTAGCGGCTGTGAGCGCTACTAGTGTTGGGCTACCTCTCAACCCCAACTTGTTCTTAGCTTTGATGGAGAGGTATAACTCGCTCACTGGGACTTTTGCCACACCGATAGGTGAGTTGGGACTGGCCCTTCACAAGATGGCAGACATCTCCAAGCTGCTAATGAGAGACACTCCTTATGAAGAGTACGTTCCCACAAATAGAGAGTTGAAGGATACCGACCCTTGGGTAGTGGCAGGGTATCAAGAGCTGATGAGCCACTACCTTGCATGCACCACCTTCTACGGGGAGCCCTCTGATTTAGCCCATACCAACAAATGGGCATCCTACATCTTCTTCCATCAGGCCAGAAATGCCAAGCAGGACAAGGTTGTAGATAGCAAAGATAAGCCTTTGAACCTTCTGAGCATGCTTAGTGCCAACACAGTCGATGACCTCATCGAAGATGCGGGGGCCCAAGACAGTGTTCTTGATGAAGAGATAGGGGGTTATCCTGCAGGCACTAAAGCCTACATTTATATGAGGCATTGTCGCAAGCCTCTGTTAAGGAAAGCTCAACTGGCTGGCTTTCTCTCTATCTGGCTACGTCGATGGGTAGTGCCTGGCATCGCGTCTGCGGATTACATTTATCGCAACACCTTGTGGCCCGCAGTACGTTTGGTATTTGGAGCCAGATTGGGCCTTCTTCCTGCCATGGTATGTAGGATACAAGCTAGCCTGAGAGCCATTACTGATGGGCTATTGGCTGATAATACACGGCGTGAAGCATATCCCAGAGTGGAACTGCCATTACTATATCTGATGAGATAGTTAATCCTTCACAACTCCAGAGTGATGTCTCCCGGATCTTCCAGTAGTTCGAAAAATAACTTCTTGTTGAATTATAAGAATTCTCTCTGAAATGTGACTAGCGTCATTGATTGTCGACTAGCACTCAATTTTGCCCATAGTTGGAAGCTCTTATGCACTGTCCCCTCTGTACATATTAATCAACAGGGGACGAAGCTTCATGATGCAGGTCAGGGGAGGACTATTCTCTCTCCTGAAGCCTTCTACTGGTTGGTCTGCATTAGACCTTCCCATATGCTGTACAGAAGTGAGGACCACTGCTACTTTGAGCCTTATCTGCCTAGCCGTTTCGCCAGGAAATTTGGGTATGACCAGTTGCATGTGGGAAATTCCATCACCAGCTTCAAGTTCAAAGGTGGACTCATTGATGGAGCTAGAGGATGGTGGTATTTCATCATGGGTTGTACTGGAGCAATCTTTACTGTGCCCGCCACTTCTCTCTCCATGGAGTTACACATTATTCATTCGTAAGCGCAGTTTTATGCATCCATCAATACCTTCCATAGTGATTTCGATATACATGGAAGCTTCAGAATGCCATCTCATAGGTCCACTGAAAGAGAGGAGATACCATCTGTCTCCTCAGACGAAGGTGATAAAACCACCGGTATAGATGACTATTTGGTGATTTTATCGAGAGGCGTAATAGCTCCGCCAACAGAACCTCTCATAATTTCCCATAAGCGGAAGACTTCTGCTCAAAAAGAGCCTTTCCCCCGTAAGAAGAAGCAGACTACTGGAGGTCCTAAGAAGACTTCTACCAAGAGGGCCTCTTCTAGGAGTGAGTCTATTCTTTCCCCTGTTATGGTTGATTCTTTGATTAGGGGTCCTTCGCCTTTTAGAGAGGGAACCTCCATAGTCCCAGATAACAGTGCTGGAGATTCTTTGCCCGCAATTGCTGCCGCTACCACCGTTACTGGTAGTGCTTTGAGATCACCTTCGAGGCCAAACGTAATAAGGTTCAATATACCTTTATCAAGACAAATAATGGGTCTAGTCCCTCCTTCGTCTGTAAGTATTTCCAGCGAGATTTTGCCCGATGAGCCCCGAATAGATCTGGGTGATGAATGGGATGACTATCCGTTGGCGTCAGTTGGTGCACCCTCTTCTCCAGGTATGACAGCTTGCTTAGCATCATTAAGAAATAATTTAGCTGCACAGGCTGCAGACGCAACATACATACCATCGGCCATGGGTAAATGTTATCTTCACGCTTTTTTAGGAAAATTAACCTCAAATTGATATTAACTTTTCCTTATCTTATTTTTCAGGCGAAGACATCTCGGGGGAGGATGGAGCTGAAGCGTTCTCTGATTTTGTTGCTGATCCGGCTAATGAAACGGTGGCGCCTGACGTCGAAGAAGCATACTTCAAGGCCGCTGATCTTTTCTTCGCAACATTCTCTGATGTAATTCCACCAGTAGTAGTTCAAATAACATCAGAGGAGGATGAGCCTACTATCACGACTGTGCCTCCTTCATCGAGTGTGCCAGCAACTTCAATCGTTATTGGTATATCTTCTTTTGTCGCACCATCTGTTGAAGCAACGACTGTGGCAACATCCTCTGCCTACGTTCCAGAAAGGGAATTTACCGATATCGCGGCCACTCCCAGCGTCCATTCAAATTTTGCCATGCTAGTTAAACAATATACTAGCATATTCTACATTACTTTGAAATTACTGATATCCATGGTGCTGGAGAATAATCTAGGCTTTGATGCTCTGAAGATGTCTTCCAATCTCACTATAGCACAGATTAGAAATTTTGTAAACCGCCTCGACCAGATTTCAACATTTTTTAGGATTATTTAACAATTTTGGATTTATGGCAATATTTTATTTTATTTTGCTTACATATCCTATTGACTTGTGCACCTGTCCATCACCGAATTATTTGGAGCTTTACCTTGACTGTTATCCCCGAACTAAGTTCACATACCTCTCCTAGACGTGACAATCTATTATTTTGCACTTTGTGCAACTCCCAGATACTTTATTTTGAGCCTCGTTTTAGACGCACAAATATCGTTACCAACGTACGTATTTAAATCCTCAGACCTGTACCCATCCCTGTTCCAACAGACATTAGAGGCCCAACATGCACCTGTTTTGCCCAGACAAAATACGTTATTTTTCTACACCGAGTATACTACATTTAGTATATTGACACCGTGTTAAAATTATGACCCTACCTGCCTCTAAATAATTAGAGAACACCGTACACAGTATTTATTAATTAATAAATACGATGGCTCGTATCTCCCAAGAAAACCAGGCCCAACCCCTGCACAGACTCACCCCCACCCCCTCAGGACCCTCACACAGCTTTTCCCTTCAATTCTGTGAATTTTAGTATTTTTAGGAATCAGGTGTTTTTCCCAGACAATTTCGTAAATTGCACAAATTCCCAAAATAGGACCTTTGCGCAATTTATAAAATTACAGGGACTTTTCTACAAATTTCAGTGCGAGGTGTCACCTCCTCATTGGCCGGTGAACCTGTACCGTCCATTTGGAGGCGGGACCTACCCGAAAATATCTTTAGATATTTTACTTAAAATATCTATATAATTTTCTATAAAAGAAAAGGAAAAAAAAACCCAAATCCCTTACCCTAACCCAGCCGCAGCCGGCAACCCCCCCCCCCCGCAGGAGCGGCGAGTTCCCTCGCCGGAGCCACTACTTCTCTCCCCCGCCCGCGGCGAGCCTCCCCCGCCCTCGGCGAGCCTCCCCCCCCCGCTGGCCCCGACCCTCTCTCTTCCTCCGGCCCCCATCTCCACCACCACCAACCCATCACGACCACCGCCGGCCTCGCCCAGACTCCTCCACCTCGACTTCCCCTTCCATCCACAGCCACTCACTACAACCGCTACCCGAGCTCCGGCCCGATGCCCCCCATGCGACCGGAGCAGCAGCAGTTCCCCCCCCGAGCTCCGTGCCACCCTCGACCCATCTCTTTTCCTCCTCCTCACCTGACCTCCGCCCTCCCCACCACGCGGCGGCCATGACTCGACTACCCTCCACCGACCAGCACTCCGTGACCCTGACCCCGCCTGCTGCCAACACGGCATTCGACTCTGAGCCCTCTCCTTCGCCCAGCCACTCTCTCTCCGTCCGGTCAGCGCCATACAGACCTCGACTTCGGCGGCCGTGCAGATCCCCACTCCGATTCAGTCCTCTCCCGACCGGCCAGTACACTCCTCCGCATCCCCATGGCCGGAACCGACCTCCACGACGACCCAGCCACCCCGGCTCGACCCTGTGCAGCCCCACTCCGGGTCAGCTTCTCTCTCGTCCGGCCGGCTGAGCCGCAGCGGCTCCGGACCACCCCGCAACGACCCTGACCCGAGCAGTACCGGACACGGCGCAGTACCGGACACGATAGCAGCTGGACACAGCTCGAACACGTCCAGGACACAAACCCTGTGTCGAATCTACTCGCGGACACAGGAAAATTCATTCCACGGAGCCCTGTTCAGGTAACCCGTTCTATCTCCTCGTAGTTCCATTTTTAATTCCATTAGTTGTGACATGTAGGCTATGTAACCCTCTCGATGCCCGTGTGACCCGCTCGGTACATCGCGTCCTGTGGTGATCGCGAACCGTGATCCAAAAACAGGAAAAACAACGACCGATTTACCCCGGAACTGAGTACGCCCCGCCAAACGGGACGACTTGGTCGCACGCGGTCTTTACCGAAATATGCGCACCGTTGATACAGACGTGCGGGATTTCGCAGAAGTTGATTTGGATGTGCGTGCACACCGGAATCAACGCGTATCCGCCGACAACGTCCCGTATCCGCCTATTCTGGAATACGCTGCAACTTTGTGTACACACGTCGGATCGAAACGAAACTTGCGCCATCAGACTCGTAGCAATATGTTGGTCCTGTGATCCAAGTTTGGTTCGATTATGAGAACGTTGACAAAATCCCGTATCGTGGGCCCCACAAGCTCCACTTGACGGGCGATTTTGTGATCAGCACATCGGAATCCAGTTTTGGACATTCCGTTGGGTTCGTATCGACGTTCTGGACTTGTTGACACTAAGTTTGGCGAATTTGGAGACCTTTGACCCTGACAAGTTTTTCGGTGCAAAGCGGCCCACATGTGGACCCCGCTTTGACCGGAACTGTCATTTTTGCCCCTGTGTCCAAATTGGACTTAAGGACAGGCGTTTCTAGCTATTTGATATTTTCTGAGACTGTTAGTGATGTTTATTTCAGCATCCGGAGACATTTATTCGGAGGCCATAGTTTCTGACTTTTGGCATTTGACATCTGGACGTTATATTTGCAGCTCTCTTGCCAGGCAAGTATACCTTGCCTTGTTGTACTGTTTAAATTCAGTTATTATTAGTTACATGTTTATCTATTTTAAATATAAATATGCGCATCCGAGAAAACTCGGGTGCAGTCAACGAAGGCGTTGACGTTAGGACTTGTGTCTGACCTAGTGTCTAGTAGACCCACCTAAAAGTTGTGAAGTTATTGATATAACTTTCCAGGCCTTGACACGTATCATTACACGTTACTGAGTGAGTTCATGTAGGGACGCGTGCCTCATGCGCGACTAGCCATCTATGTGAGCAACACGTGTAACGGTATTTAGCTTAGTTGATTATTTTACTGAGACTTGCATCATAGTAGGAGGTGTCCACGTCGTTTTCACGACTTATACATCTATATTGGGCGGGGAAGACATCTAGTAGGCGTATGGGACACCCCCCTCCTTGAGTTTTTATCTTTCGTACCATGCTCCTCGAAAATGGTCGATTGCAGAGTGCCCATGCGTCTGGGGGCATATGACACATATACTAGCCAGTCATGACGATTGGTGAATTACGTCAGCATATGTCTAGCCTATACTTTCCCATGCGTACTATCATGTCTTTAAATTGTATTCACTTAGATGGTTAGCACACCCCCTTTATTTATTCAGTATTTATATACATGGCATATTATTTTTCTGTATCTTGTTACGTCCCTCTGAGGACCTGGTCCCTTTCCAGGTGTAGATGTTTATGAGTATACACGGGAGCGCAGATCCGGACAGGCTACTTACGGAGGTCTTCTCTTCGAGCCTCGTGATTGTCAGATGCTGTTCTTATATGGTGTATATCTGGTTCCTTTTTATATTCTATTTCGGCAGTGAAGTTTCCATTCGACTGTCATTCTTTAGATACTTATTATTGAGATCTAGTTACATGGTTATTGGTTATTCATATTTGATTTCTGTGGATGAGATTTAGATATTATCCTATGACGTGTGATAGTTTTACCACTTATGAATTATTGTTCATTATATAGCGTACGCTCGTATATATGGTTTCCATATATTGGAGTTGCCATATATACAGGCGGCTGGCATGCTTACGTGTCCTAGTCCTACGTATTTTGGGACTGGGGCGTGACATGTTTTTAGTGGTGGCCCATGCAGGTCAGAGCATATTGTCTCGGTTACGTTACTGTACCGAGCAAGCCTGCACCTAGGATTAGAGCATAGGATCTCATCCATAATTGACTATGATTTATCTTCCTTCCAGTCTGTCCTACTTACATAATTGCATCCTGCTTGATTCATGTGCTTCCCTGATATTCTATGAGTATAGCCCCTGCTAGAATATAGGAATCCCTGTTGATAGGATGATAATTAGAGTAGTATTCCTATTAAGAACACAACTAGGGCTTTGACATATCATTAAGTTCAGACTACTTAATGAACCATAGTCTTCCATACTACCTAATGAACCCTAGCATCAGTACCTATAGATTAACTTACCATTATCCCTTGAAGTATTTATATATGACTTGAGAGTAGTACAAACACTACTAGGATTAGTTAAGAGAATTGACTATAGTGTTGACCCTAATCTTGAGAAACCCATAGAAATCTAAGGTTAAATACTAAGATTGAAACCTCAACCTATGTTTGGATAAACCCAGTTTTATGCCAGAGACCCTTTACCCTTATTGGCGTAAAACCCATTTGACCATTGTTGGCATAAGAGCCAAACGACTGCCTAGTTGGCGTAAAAGCCAAATGACTTTCTTGATTGGCGTAAAAACCAAAGTATACAGGAGATTGTCTCCTTTACGCCGCAGTTATGACAACCGCTACTCATGATCCCTTAGTCTTCCTTATCCTGCGTCATGAAAGCCACGTAGGAAACTGCCCTGCGTAAACCTGATGATTCTTGAATAAATAGATAACCAGCGTAGAGTAACCTGATTAGGCGTAGAATATAATGATATGATGTGAGCGTATTTGTTACAGCCTTAGCTTTTCCCAGTCATGACCAAATCTTGTGCATTAAAGGCAGAGATACGCTTCGAGCCCTGTGCAAAAAGAAACAGCTTTTGACAGGACATCTGGTTTTGTCTTACCTCGAGCGAAAATGACTTGTATCCAAAAAAGTCACTAAACGACAACCTGGGTACCCGTGCAAATTCATCGTCACAACCGCCCACTCAATCGTTGTGCAAGTACTTTTGTCAGATGTCAGGATTCACTAATTTGACTGACAAACTCATGAGTTTCTCGTACAACTTTACGCTACAACGTAAGCTAGACTTTACGCAGGAGATTTTACGTGCATACTTTTTACGCTGGCAGATTTTACGCAACCCTTTTTGGCAGAACTTTACGCAGGCAGACTTTTATACAAATTTTATGCGTAGATCTTAGCGCAAAACTTTTACGCTCAGACTTTCACCCAGACTTTTACGCGCAGACTGCTATGGACAGACTTTTACGCGGACAGCTCTGAAGCTCTACCTTATGCTTCTCTGTTTTATGCGGATAGCTCTGAAGCCATGCGTTACGCTAGATTATTTTATCTCTGTTTTAGGCAGACAACCTATAGTGTATATTAAGATCGTAGAACTTAGAAGGCCATACCTCTTTTAGGTCAACTAGCGACTTAGACAAGGAATTAGAATAACAACTGTAGAGATTGTAGAGTCTTGTCTTTTTGTGAATTTGAATTATTTTTTACTTCTCACATCATAATCTTGCGTACTTATAATTACTATACTACCTTGACTTATACTGCTATTATAGCCTAGTTTTGCAAGCTTATTCTTTATCAAGCTTGTTCATGATTGTATTATTGGAGTACTACACTAATACATTTCAGAATCAGTGTATTACGGTCTGATCAACCAGAGTGCACTTGGTTCGCCCTTCGCATAACTACTTTACGTGGATTGAGATATAAAGTGATTAGTAGACGGATGTACTTGTCCGCTAGATATGTCTGAGCATATCGTATCAGCTACATGACTGTACTAATACGAGCATGTGAATAGGAATTATCAAAATAGCATTTCAATCCATAACTGCCTTGACAATTCCCATTTGAATTCTTTAAACGCCTTGATCCCCACACTCATAATCTATTACCTTCCCCTTGAACTCTTGATTATCGTTTTCCGTCTTCCCTTATTTCGGAAAGACGAAACCTCGTGCTTAGTATAAATACGAAAAGTGTATTATTTCTGTAGCCATTTCTGTTTGTTTCTTGGGTAATTACCAAACCCTATTATTAGATTAGATTGCAGTTTAAAACTGTGCTACCCTTAGAATGACCTTTACTACCTACCTACTTTCCTGATACGTGCATCTCTATGGCAGCATGAAATTTTTGCCTCGTAACTTTGGTCAAGTGTTATAATGAAGAAAGTATCATTTTGCTGTCAGAGATCTAAATGGATTTCACCTGGATGAGAAATTGACTGACTCCTGAATGGATAGCAGCACCTATGACTAGGTTGACTAGTAAGGATTAAGAATGCCTAGGGACCGGCTCACCAAGTCAGCACAATTCATACCTTTAGAGAGTTGGCCAGCCTGCAGAAGCTTTAAGCTAACTTATATATGAGACAAATCGTAAGATTGCACGACATACCAGTCAGCATTTTACTAGACAAGGATTCGCGTGACCAGAGTGGTGGTCAACACCGTAGAGACAGTTAAGTAAATACCAGGACACTGGCAAGCAGTGCAAGACAGACAGAAGCAGTAGGCAGACCGACGTCATCGTCCCTTGGAATTCAAAGAGGACGATTATGTCACCTTGAGGATATCACCTACTAGAGGCACCATTCGATTCGGAGGACACATCAAGTTGAGTCCAAGGTATGTTGGACCATTGACGTGCTAGAAAGAGTGGGAGTAGTGGCATATCAACTTGCGCTACCACTTTCACTTGAGGAGATTACTTGATGTATTCTACGTATCGCAACTCAGGCGATATGTGACAGACAGCAGTCATGTTCTCAACCATTCGGAGATCACCATTAAGCCGAGCTTGTCATATCAAGAGCAACCCTTGGAAATCCTTGATCATCGAGAAAAGGTATTGAGGAATCAGTCTATTCCCTTGGTCCGCGTAGCATGGAAGCATGGCTAGCCAGAAGAATCTACTTGGAAGCGTGTGGACGACATGCGTAATCATTTTTTGAACCTATTCGTAAACCAAGATATAATTACTTTGCTAAATTATATCTTATGCCGACTTTGACTTTTACCATGGCTTAGTTTTAATTTCGAGGACAAAATTTTTATAAGTTGGGTAGATTGTAAACCCCTTCAACCAGATTTTAGCATTTTTTTAGGATTATTTTAACAATTTAAGATTTATGGCAATATTTTATTTTATTTTGCTTACATATCCTATTGACTTGTGCACCTGTCCATCACCGAATTATTTGGAGCTTTACCTTGACTGTTATCCCCGAACTAAGTTCACATACGTCTCCTAGACGTGACAGTCTATTATTCTGCACTTTGTGCAACTCCCAGATACTTTTTTTTGAGCCTCGTTTTAGACGTACAAATATCGTTACCAACGTACGTATTTAAATCCCCAGACCTGTACCCATCCCTGTTCCAACAGACATTAGAGGCCCAACATGCACCTGTTTTGTTCAGACAAAAATACGTTATTTTTCTACACTGAGTATACTACATTTAGTATATTGACACCGTGTTAAAATTATGACCCTACCTGCCTCTAAATAATTAGAGAACACCGTGTGCAATATTTATTAATTAATAAATACGATGGCCCGTATCTCCCAAGAAAACCAGGCCCAGCCCCTGCCCAGACTCACCCCCACCCCCTCAGGACCCTCACACAGCTTTTTCCTTCAATTCTGTGAATTTTAGTATTTTTAGGAATCGGGTGTTTTTCCCAGATAATTTCGTAAATTGCGTAAATTCCCAAAATAGGACCTTTACACAATTTATGAAATTACAGGGACTTTTCTGCAAATTTCAGTGTGAGGTGTCACCTCCTCATTGGCCGGTGAACCTGCACCGTCCATTTGGAGGCGGAACCCCACCCGAAAATATCCCAAAAATATCTTTAGATATTTTACTTAAAATATCTATATAATTTTCTATAAAAGAAAAAAAAAACCCAAATCCCTTACCCTAACCCAGCCGCAGCCGGCAACCCACCCCCCGCCGGAGGGCGAGCTCCCTCGCCGGAGTAACTCCTTCTCCCCCCCGCCCGCGGCGAGCCTCCCCCCCGCGGCGAGCCTCCCCCCCGCTGGCCCCGACCCTCTCTCTTCCTCCGGCCCCCATCTCCACCACCACCAACCCATCACGACCACCGTCGGCCTCGCCCAGACTCCTCCACCTCGACATCCCCTTCCATCCACAGCCACTCGCCACAACCACCACCCGAGCCCCGGCCCGACGCCCCCCATGCGACCGGAGCAGCAGCAGTTCCCCCCCCCCGAGCTCCGCGCCACCCTCGACCCATCTCTCTTCCTCCTCCTCACCTGACCTCTGCCCTCCCCCCCCACGCGGCGGCCACGACTCGGCCACCCTCCACCGGCCAGTACCCCGTGACCCCGACCCCGCCTGCTGCCAACACGGCAGTCGACTCCGAGCCCTCTCTTTCGCCCAGCCACTCTCTCTCCGTCCGGTCAGCGCCGCACAACCCTCGACTTCGGCGGCCGTGCAGATCCCCGCTCCGATTCAGTCCTCTCCCGACCGGCCAGTACACTCCTCCGCCTCCCCATGGCCGGAACCGACCTCCACGACGACCCAGCCACCCCAGCTCGACCCTGTGCAGCCCCACTCCGGGTCAGCTTCTCTCTCGTCCGGCCGGCTGAGCCGCAGCGGCTCCGGACCACCCCGCAATAACCTTGACCCGAGCAGTACCGGACACGGCGCAGTACCGGACACGACAGCAGCTGGACACAGCCCGGACACGTCCAGGACACAAACCCTGTGTCGAATCGACTCGCGGACACAGGAAAATTCATTCCACGGAGCCCTGTTCAGGTAACCCGTTCTATCTTGTCGTAGTTCCGTTTTTAATTCTGTTAGTTGTGACATGTAGGCTATGTAACCCTCTCGATGTCCGTACGACCCGCTCGGTGCATCGCGTCCTGTGGCGATCGCGAACCGCGATCCAAAAACAGGAAAAATAATGACCCAATTCACCGGAACTGAGTATGCTCCGCCAAACGAGACGACTTGGTTGCACATGGTCTTTACCGAAACGTGTGCGACGTTGATACGGACGTGCGGGATTTCGCAGAAGTTGATTTGGATGTGCGTGCACACCGGAATCAACGCGTATCCGCCGACAACGTCCCGTATCCTCCTGTTCTGGAACACGCTACAACTTCGTGTACACACGTCGGATCAAAACAAAACTTATGCCATCGGACTCGTAGCAATACGTTGGTCCTGTGATCCAAGTTTGGTTCGATTCTGAGAACGTTGACAAAACCCCGTATCGTGGGCCCCATAGGCTCCACTTGACGGACGATTTTGTGATCGGCACATCGAAATCCAGTTCTGGACATTCCGTTGGGTTCGTATCGACGTTCTGGACTTGTTGACACTAAGTTTGGCGAATTTGGAGACCTTTGATCTTGACACGTTTTTCGGTGCAAAGCGGCCCACATGTGGACCCCGCTTTGACCGGAACTGTCATTTTTGCCCCTGTGTTCAAATTGGACTTAAGGACAGGCGTTTCTAGCTATTTGATATTTTCTGAGACTTTTAGTGATGTTTATTTCAGCATCCGGAGACATTTATTCGGAGGCCATAGTTTCTGACTTTGGCATTTGACATCTGGACGTTATATTTGCAGCTCTCTTGCCAGACAAGTATACCTTGCCTTATTGTACTGTTTAAATTCAGTTATTGTTAGTTACATATTTATCTATTTTAAATATAAATGTGCGCGTCCGAGAAAACTCGGATGTAGTCAACGAAGGCGTTGACGTTAGGACTTGTGTCTGACCAAGTGTCTAGTAGACCCACCTAAAAGTTGTGAAGTTATTGATATAACTTTCCAGGCCTTGACACGTATCATTACACGTCACAGAGTGAGTTCATGTAGGGACGCGTGCCTCATGCGCGATTGGCCATCAGTGTGAGCAACACGTGTAACGGTATTTAGCTTAGTTGATTATTTTACTGAGACTTGCATCATAGTAGGAGGTGTCCACGTCGTTTTCACGACTTGTACATCTATATTGGGCGGGAAAGACATCTAGTAGGCGTATGGGACACCCCCCTCCTTGAGTTTTTATCCTTCGTACCATGCTCCTCGGAGATGGTCGATTGTAGAGTGCCCATGCGTCTGGGGGCATATGACACATATACTAGCCAGTCATGACGATTGGTGAATTACGTCAGCATATGTCTAGCCTACACTTTCCCATGCATACTATCAGGTCTTTAAATTGCATTCACTTAGATGGTTAGCACACCCCCTTTATTTATTCAGTATTTACATAAATGGCATGTTATTTTTTTGTATCTTGTTACGTCCCTCTGAGGACCTGGTCCCTTTCCAGGTGTAGATGTTTATGAGTATACGCGGGAGCGCAGATCCGGACAGGCTACTTACGGAGGTCTTCTCTTCGAGCCTCATGATTGTCAGATGCTGTTCTTTATGGTGTGTATCTGGTTCCTTTTTATATTCTATTTCGGCAGTGAATTTGTTTCCATCCGACTGTCATTCTTTAGATACTTATTATTGAGATCTAGTTACATGGTTATTGGTTATTCATATTTGATTTCTGTGGATGAGATTTTGATATTACCCTACTTATTCATTATTGTTTATTCATATTTAGAAAGGCTTCTCAAGACATCGGCAGTCCACAATGTGCTGGAGGGCCAAGTGAAGACAACTCAACAGAACTTTGCACATGCGGGTGTCATCCACGCAAGTTTTGTTGATTCTCTGTACGAACTATCCCACTTGAGCAATGACGAGGCAAGGCTGGAACAGGCTCGCACTAACATTTTGAACTCCAGGAATGAGAGGATGTCTGCTTTGGCGCAACAGATCAGGGATTTAACTGCTTCTCCCTAATGATGTACCTTTTTGCTTCTTTTGTAATTTGCTATCCCCAGAGATAATAAAGATACATTTTCTGACTTTGTGGACCTATCACTTTAGAATATAAATGATAGGCTAGGATGAAAGTGATATCAAAGGTAATATGGACATGATATACTCTCGGTAGGGTTCAGCTGAATATATCTATTCAGAGGTCATATGGACATGATAGAATATGGTCCAACTAAATTTGCATACAAAACACTATCAGAGGTAATATGGACGTGATAGGTTTTGGAGTTTCAAATTAGTTAAACATATCTATTCAGAGGTCACAAGAACATGATAGAATATGATCCAACTAATCTTTGTACGTAGTATCGTCAGAAGAAGATCTTCATCATACCCCGTTAAGCAAGGGAAATCAAGCATATTACTTCTTCAGGAATTTGCCGTTGATAGGAGCCATTATCAAATCTTCGTTAGGCTTTGCTAATCTGTAGGCGCCATTTGAAAATGTCATTTCAATCAAATAAGGGCCCTCCCATTTGGGCTGGAATTTGCCTTTACTTTTGTGCGTAATGATCATTGGCATTTTCACAGCTAAAACTAGCTCACCAACTTTGAACACTCTTTCCTTCACTTTTTGGTTAAAAGCTCTGGAAATGCGTGCCTGGTAGAACGAAATACACTGTTGAGCTTGAAGGCATTTCTCGTCTAATCCTTCTAGATCTTGAAGCCTTAATAGATTATTATTTTCCTAAGTCAACTCATTAGCCACTGCTATTCTGAGTGACGGAATTTGAACTTCAATAGGGAGAATTGCTTCACTCCCGTAAACCAATAAAAATAGGGTACAACCTGTTGGTGCACGTACCGTTGTGCGGTATGCCCATAGACATTCTTCCAACTTCTTATTCCAATCTTTTTTGTTCGAAGAGACGAACTTCTTCAAGAGTTTGATAATGGTTTTGTTGAAGGCTTCGGCCAAACCATTTGCAGCAGGATTATATGCCGTAGAGGCCATATTTTGTATCCGATTCTTATCACAAAATCAGTAAAATGCTTGACTGATGAATTGAGGCCCATTGTCATGAATTATCCTTTGGGGTATCCCGAAGCGATAAATTACATGGTGCTTGATAAAGCTGATCACGTTGGATGTCTTTACCTCAGCAAGAGGGATCGCCTCCGCCCATTTGGAGAAATAATCAGTGATAGCCAATATGAACCGATGTCCTCTAGAAGACGAAGGATGAATAGGACCAATGATATCCATACCCCAGGCCTCAAAGGGCCATGATGCAATAGTAGGATGTAAATACTCGGAAGGCTGATGTATAAAATCTGCATGAACTTGGCAGGCTTTGCATTGTCTTGCATATTTCACGGTATCTGCTATCATAGTAGGCCAGTAGTAGCCCATCCTCCTGATACGATCATGTAACTTAGGACCAGGTTGATGTGCTCCACATACACCATTATGAGCTTCTCGGATAACCCGCTTTGCCTCATCATCAGAGAGACATCGTAACAATAGTCCATCATACGCTCGGCGATATAGACTTTGTGAAGAAGCATCAAAATAAAAATATAATGATCGTCTTTTGATAGATACTGCTTCTTTAGGATCCTCTGGTAAGATTCCATATGACACGAAGTCTATAAAGGGACTTCTCCAATCTCTCTCAGGAGGAACCGTGTTTATCGCATAGCTGCGTTCTATGTGAAAATTATTTTTCACACAAAATAAATCCCTGTTAAGAAGGGTCACCGAATTCTGCCTTCATATAAGAATAGCTAGATCTGCAGCTAGACTGGCCAGTACATCGGCTTCCAAATTTTGAGATCGGGGAACATGCTCTAAGAAGAATCCTTTAAAGGACATGGCTATCTCGATCGTTGTTTGGTGATAAGGAATGAGGTCTGGATTGCGGACTTCATATATTCCTCTGACCTGATTGACGATCAGCTGAGAATCACCAAAAGATTCCAGGTATTCAACATCTAATTCTTTAGTGACTTGAAGCCCGATTAGTAGAGTATTGTACTCTGCCACATTATTGGAGCAGGGTTCATTAAGAGAATATGCTCGATAGATGACGAGTTTATCAAGAGTCACCAGAACAATTCCTACTCTTGAAACTACATTTCCCTTGGGACCATTTCTGGAAGCGCCATCAAAGAATAGCTGCCATGTATCACCTTCCATTGCCGAATTACATTCTGCAACTTCGTCCGGAATATTCTCATATAATCTGGAGATTTCCGAAATTGGATGGGCAGCTAAGAAATCAGCCAAGTCTTGACCTTTTATAGCCTTCTGAGGGACGTACACCATATCATATGGTGTTAATAGCATCGCCCAAGTCGCGAGTCGGGAATTAAGAACACTCGGCTTACTCATCAATACCCGAAGTGGATCGATTTTGGAGATAATATAAATAGTTTAGCCCGTCACGTAAGGTCGCATCTTCTGAATGGCAAACATTAGGGCCAAGCATTCTTTTTCCACTGGGTTGTACCAGTGTTCAGCTTTGACCATCATCCTGCTTAGATAGTAGATAGCCTGTTCATGACCCTCATTATTCTTCTGTGCGAGGAGAGCCCCTAAAGAATGATCCATTGCTCGAACATACAGCAAAAATGGTCTTCCTATGACGGGAGGCACCAGAACTGGAGGATTAGTAAGATAGCGTTTGATATCATTAAACGCTTGCTGACAGGCTTCATCCCATACGAATGACACACCTTTCTTCATCAGGCGAGAAAAAGGTTGACATCTCCCAGAGAGGTTGGATATGAATCTCCTGATGTAAGCTAGACGACCTTGAAATCTCCTGAGTTCTCTCAGATTACGGGGCGGTCGTATTTCTAGGATAGCCTTTACTTTATCAGGGTCAACTTGAATTCCATTAGCGGTGATGACAAATCCCAGAAATTTGCCACTGGATACGCCAAGAAAGGACTTTGTAGGGTTTATTTTGAGTTGATATTGGCGCATCAACTCGAACACTGTCTTCAAGTCTTGGATGTGAGTATCCTTGAGACAGCTTTTGACAGCGATATCGTCTACATAACATTCTACCATTTTGCATAGATGCTCATGGAATATGTTACTCATAGCTCGTTGATATGTAGCCCCAGCATTCTTCAATCCAAAAGGCATGACTGTATAGCAATATACCCCCAGTGGTGTACGGAAGGCAGTATGCTTCTCATTTTCAGGATTCATCTTAATTTGATTATATCCTGAAAATCCGTCCATGAAAGACATGCGCTCAAAATCGCACGTATTATCGATCATGACTTCTGTGATGGGAAGAGGGAACTCATCCTTAGGGCAGGCCGCATTTAGATCTCGAAAGTATATGCAAATACGAACTTTCCCATTTTTCTTCATAACCGGGACAACATTAGCGACCCAATCAGGATGTTGTTCTTCCCGGATGAACCCACAGGCTATTACTTTCTTGATTTCAGCTTTGATAGTATCCATCATATCCGGGTGGAACCGGCGTTGGTGTTGCTTTACAGGCTTTGAATTAGGAAATATGTTGAGTTTATGGGTAGCCACCTTAGGATTAAGACCTGGCATATCCTCATAATTCCATGCAAAGACGTCGATATATTCTTTTATCAGCTGGATCATTTCTTCCTTTTCTTCTTCGGAGAGATGTTGCTGATAAATATCGGTTTTGGTGAAAATTTATCCCCAACATTGACTTAGATAACCTGATCTTCAGTGGGTGGTTCTCTTTGTTCGAACCGGAGTTCCCATTGTGTCTCTATTTGCTGTGCCCATGATTCATTCTTAAATGGTTCAGATTCTTCTTCCTCTGTTTCGAGGAAATCTGTCAACACCATATTTACTGATAATGTCTGTTCGAGTCCATCATCTGAATCGGAGGACGACAAATTATCTTGAGAATAGGAAATGGTCTCCTCACTTGACTCAGAATTGTTCGAAGTTGCAAGAGATGTGGTATACCCTAACCCAAAATGAGTTCGTTGACAGTAGGGATCACCATGCAACGACATTCGTCTGCCTTTTCTATAGTTGAGGCCTGGCTCTAACTTTAAGTCATAACCCATGCTTTGCATAATCTTCAAAGTTTGTGGGCTATATATGTGAACCTGCATTTTTCTAGCATCAGACTCGTGAGAATCTTCTTGTACAATCGGTCTGTTCCGCATGCGACCGAAGACTATTGGATGCTGATCGTTGCGAGTAGGTGGAACAATAAAGATAAAATCTTCATGCGGCCCATATATCGTGATGACATTAGATGTTGACGCTACTTCCCACGCATACGGATGATAGAAGTCTATAGCTTCCAAGAATTTTTGTGCTATAGGTTCTATATCGTTATGAGGGAAAGATTCCTGATTAGAAAATTGAGCGTCAGTATACTGGAAAAGAGAATCTTTTTTATCGTCAGAAACCACATTTTCGGTCATATTTACATCAGCCGGCTGCTTGCTGCGCCTTAGGTCAATGACCAAAGGTGAAGGTTTCTAGTTCAGAGTGATCACTAGGGGATTATTTCCTTCTCCTGATTTTGATTTGCCCAAGTGGATAGCCATGGGTTCCATGACTTTCGGACGGGTAATTCGCCCTTTTACCCTGATTGACAAAGGTTGCTCAGCAGATGGTTCTCCTGGCTCCCGATGGGATTCCTCCTCTGTCCTGTCTGACACCTCCTTCATGTAGTCTGGGGTGTACAACATGGCATCGGAGTAGTAAGATTCAACCCCTTTGAAAGGATTGACATCAGCAAATTCTGTCTTCACTGTTCCTTGGACGTCTCCATATTTGAAGCATTGATGTATAGTTGAAGGAACAATATTATGGTCGTAGATCCATGGTCTGCCCAACAGAATATTGTAAGATACCTCCGAATCAATGACGTAGCATGTAGCCACTGATCTAAGGTCACCAATCTGGATCCTCAGACGAATCTTCCCCAACAGCTTACTTTTTCTGGCATTGAAGCTCACGATTATAGTGGTAGTGTAAGCCAATTCACTTGTAGGAATCCTCAACGGTCTTAGCAGACTATGAGGGATGATGCTGATTGACGATCCCGGATCTATGTGAATCCGGTCAACCTCCATGGAGCCGATGTAGCCGGTGTAATAAAGCGGCCTGTCGTGTTTGTTGTGTTTCAACAACATGTCCTCTTGAGTGAAAGTGATATTAGGGACCACTTCCATCACACTATGGCATTGAGGATATGCCACAGGTTCTTTATCGGGGGACTTGAGCTGAGTCAAGCATATATCTGCCTGCATCAATGCTTCACTCAAGGCTTGACGAGTGTCTTTGGATAGCCTGAGTAGCTCAAAGATGGATAATCTGGCTGGAGTATTGGCCAACTGAGCCAAGATATCGAAGTTATATGGTTTCTCTAAACCCTTGTTTTGAATATTCTTCAAAGGCTTATCGAAACGAACTTCTCTTTGCTTGCCCTTGTCTGCCGAAGTTGGTTTGGAAGGACCTGCTTTTGGCATGACAGGTTCAGGTTCAGGATGTTTGGCAGTTGAGCTGTCTGTCGTTGTTTCCTCCTGGTTTCCTCCATAGTCTTTGATGTAGACTTTCCCTGATCGGGTTCCGGTCGCCAAAGCCTCTTCTTCCGATGTCGGGGATATTGCAACCATGTGACATGGTTTACGTCTTGAGTTCTTTTTAGACTTAGCTTTAGCAACTTGAGTCTCTTCCTCAATTTCTGACACCAGATCAGGGTGAACCCACATGATCTCACCATGCTTGGTAGTTAGGGGTACCAGGTCATGATTTTGACCCCTAGTTGGAGGAAGATTAACAATGTTCATCATCGCCCGTGGTATAGGTACCACACCATTCGTGACTTCTTGAGGGGGAAGATTACCGAACTGGAGCGAGATTATGTTGGCAGTGACCGTATTCTCGCTATTACGCAGAGTGATGGCCTTGGCGTCGATCAACTCCTGGATTTTCCTTTTTAGTACATAACATGCCTTTGTGGGGTGATGTATGTACCTGTGGAAAATGCAGTACTTAGGGTTATTGGTACTGCCGACTTTATTTGGCCGCTTTACCTCGGGGAGAGTAAGCTTGCCACTTTTGACTCGACAATCGAATATGCTCGGAATATCGTCGTCGTCAAAAGAATATTCTTCTTTAGGCCTGGAAGTCCCAGGATTCGTCTGCGCAGTTACTGGAGTATGTTGCCTGGACGTGTTGATTGCCAGAGCTTTCTTTCCTTTGGAACTACGAGTATGATCGTTATTGAAGGATGACCGCTTTCCTCTATCAGAGGTAGAGATCATGATTCTATTATCACGCGCCTTCCGACTGTTATCTTCAGCGGCTACCGCTTAGATGATAAACGAGGGCCAATCATAGAACTGATATGGTCCCGTGAACACTGAGATCAGTGGAAGAAGGTTCTTCCTGCAAATGTCCACCAAAGCTGAATCCGAAACTCCAGGAGGCATCTGCAAAGTGGCTTGACGAAAACGTTCAATAAAAGTATGAACATTTTCTTTCTCCTTTTACTTCACTTCGATGAGCGAAGACATAGACATGTCCATCCCTCCCTCGTAGAATCGAGCAAAGAATATGGTCTTGAAATCTTCAAAAGAAGTAATGCAGTTGTCCGCTAGACTACGGTACCATTGATAGGCCACTCCAGACAGACAGTCCTTAAATACCCGAGTGAGAAGGACGTCATTCTCTTGCAACAACACCGTCATCATGCTGAAGTAATTCATGTACTGGCTCGGTGACGTTTTTCCCTCAAACAAAACCATAGCCTATGGTTTGTATTTTGGTGGGAAAGTGATCTCGTACCAGATAGTTGGGTATAGCTGGTTGATTCCCAACTTCTTGAGCTGATCCTTATGCTTCAAGGCATCAAATTGGGCTTTTAGTTCCCGAACTGCCTGTATCGGATCTTCAGTTGGGAAAGGGACCGTAGAGAGGTGAGAGACCGATTGTATTATAACTCCAACATGAGGCAATACATTCTCCGGGTTAAGAGGTTGAGGAGCAGCTGACTCTTGATTTGGAACAGGCTCCTGGATTGCATTGTACGATGGTATGTCTACCCCCACACAAAGTTGAGTCAGAGGAACCGGTGCTTGAGCTATTACAGCTGCATGTTGAGCCAACATCATCTGGCGCATTCTCTCCATCATGGAATGCATCTCTTTAAGTGATGATTCCAATACATTAATGCGTTGCTCTGTACTTCCTGATAGGGAAGCCTCTTCATGTTCATCTCCAATGGCGTAAACTCTCATTTCTCTGGATGCCACCGAGGGATTAGTATAGATTTTCGTAGAGATTGAGTCTATACTTTCAGTATCGAATTCAGAAAGCTGGCGACCCCCAGTGTCGAAATCAGAAGAATATGAAGCCGATTATCGTGACCTCGAGCGAGTGTTCCGAAAAATACCTGCTTCAATATTCTTAAGGAGTCTGTCAAATCTTCTTTGGCTTGAAGTTCTAGAGGGATGACGTCTTGAACTTGACCTTCCTTTAGGAATGTACAAAGCCATGTTTACTGACGCGAATGTCGGTTCTTCTTCCTGTAAGGACAAAGAGTAGTTCAACCGGTCGAAATCTGACCGTTTTGCCTTAGAACAACAGTAGTTAATTACAACTTTATGACTATTACAACAATGTTCCCTAGGGGGTGTAATAGATATATCAGAAGATCCCTTGTCTTTGCATTTCTGGATCAGGAAATTGTGCAAATTAGGGGGATTAACAGAAGAAGAAGGCTTATTATGCCTTTTTACATCAGTAGGAACGTGGAGATTGAGAACCATAACCCTTTCTCTGCCATAAGAATACAGCAGTTCACCCATGTGAGTAGCATACGATCCATCATCCATCTGAGGAGCGTATTTTCCCGTGACACGGGTCTTCTTTACACTGACAGATTTATCCTGGCGTAATTTGGAGTTCTGTACAGGTTCGCATAAAATATGATAAGTCCTCAAACGGCCTCCAGCATCACGCGTAATCTGAAGAGTGGACAACTTTTTCTTTTGTGAGCGTACAAGCCTGGAGTTTGAGAGATTCGCCACTAGTTTTTCCTTGATGTGATCCAAGGGTCCACATGCTTCGTCAGAGACGAGAGATGTAGTTTTACGTGCGGGGCGCATTTATGTAAACTCCCTCACCCAAAATTAGGCCTAATTCGCTTAGATAGTGAAACTAGGGCTAGTTTGAACCAACTAGATTTAGAATACGTCATTTGATTTAACTGTGCATTATTTTATCGCGTAGTGCACCTTACCGTTGCTTCGATAATTGGAGCACCTCACTAGCCATTGCCTATCTATGAATTTCACAACCTCATCCTAGACATGCCCGCCTATTATACCGACTCTTGTGTAACTTATAATATTGCTCTCTTGTGCTACATTTTAGTCGCACAATAAATGTCACAGAAATTATTTCTTAAATCCTAAATAAATTATAACTCAGTACCCTTGTGCGTTCTAATTGAAATTGGGGACACAATCTTGACCGTTTTGTGCAACCCGAATTTTATTAATATTCTACACTGAATCCTCTACGTCCTGACACTTGTGTCCCGCCTAAATTTAATCCCATGTACTCCTAATTAATTCTAGAATACCGTGTGCGGTATTTTTGGTTAATTAAAATACAATTTTTGCCTTTGTGCAATTTTCTAATTGTTGGACATTTTTATGCAAAAATGCATTGAGGTGTCCCCACCATTGGACAATTCATGGAGAAATCCAACTTTCCCCTTCACCGAAATTTTTCCATAATTTTTGGGATGTACAGCGCACACATCGTCCCCCATCTAAATTATATCCCTTGTATTTAATTAATACAAATTCTAGCCCTCCCAAACACCCTCCTGTGAGCCCAAGGCCCATCCCAAGAGGATATTGACCAAGTCAAACAATTCCTAGGTCAACCCAAACCAAAATTTTACATGTGTATATATCACACATCCCTTTATTTTTCCTAAAATTCCAACTCAAAACCCAAACCTAATTCCCATAGCCGACTTCCTGTTCACCCTCTTCCTTCTACCTCCAGCCCGTCGCCGGAGCTCCCCGCCGAGCCCGGTCACCCTTATCCCCTACAACCCCTATAACCCCTATGCCTGAACCGAGCCGCCATCCTCTTCCATCTTCGTCCAGCCAACGACCCACGACCTCCTCCTCCGTTGAGCAGCGGCCTCGACGGATCACCCACGAGCAGCCGACCTCTCCCCGATCTCCTCCTCCGAGCACAGGCCGACGCCACCGCCGACTTCCCGGGCAACCTCGAGCAGCCACCTGCACCTACACCACCATTCTCTCCTCCGCTCCTCCTCTCTCCTCTCGTCGAGCGCCTCCGCCGGCCACCCATCATCGACACCACTCGACATCTCCCTCTCGTCGGAGATCACCTCGACCACTACCGTTCATCCTTTTCCCCCGTTGAGCCACCCAGGCCAGCACCTCCACCACCTCTGCTCCTTCCTCCTCCTCTACTCTGGCCGTCCTCCACGGCCTCGACCTCCTCCACCACTCGACCGGAGCAACACCAAACGCTGCCATCTCCATCTTCCTCTCCCTCTCCCTATATATGCCTCCAGCGCCCCGACTTCAGCTTCCTGTCTTCCACCGACGTCGACTCCCCTCAAGACGACCACCAGGACCGACTGAACGACCACTTCCTCCTTTCCCGTTGCTGTAGTCCGGAGCCACCACAGCCTCGCCGGACTTCCCTATCACCATCACCCTCTTCCATTAACATCACCATCTT
Organism: Iris macrosiphon; assembly: GCA_036927795.1. NCBI lineage: Eukaryota > Viridiplantae > Streptophyta > Magnoliopsida > Asparagales > Iridaceae > Iris > Iris macrosiphon. The sequence continues at coordinate 90,044 of JAYESA010000699.1, forward strand.
CACCATCACCGTGCCTCGCCGAAGAAGCTTCCCTGGCCGGACTCCGGCAATCCACCACTCACCACCACCATCATCATCTCAAATCATTATCATCTCGTCATCGTCATTATTATCACGCTAACCATCATCGTAGTCATCGACGTCGTAGCCATCACCTTCACAAACACCATTACCATTATCAACACCTCATCCTAGTCGTCGCCATCACCCATCATCATCATCGCATCGTTGTTATCTCATCATTAGCATCATCATCACCCCATCGTCCATATCTCCATCCTCGTCATCGTCCTCGTCAACACCATCGTTCTCGTCATCATCATCATCATCACTTTATCCTTATCTCATCATCGTCATCACCATTACCGTCGTTTTAGTTGTCACCCTCGTCATCATCGTCGTCAACCTCTCTTCGTCGTCGTCCAGCCGATCCCGTACACGTACCCCGAGGTACGAACCTGTCCCACCTTCTCCTTGTTATATGTGTTTGTGTGTGTTCCAGTAGGACATTAGTATTTAGCCACCACGGTTAGTTTACATCAGACCCTGAGTCGAAGAACCCAACGCGCGTTCGTACACTTACACGTACGCAAATATTATTCAGTTTGGTGTATATATTTATGTACGTAATTACTATATGTATTCCAATAGTTATGTAAATAAACTACTGGTTATATTATTATATAATTATATGGATATATATGTATTGTATAATTTTAAGTAAAGGCTAATTGATAATTAAGAATACATATATACTTAGACTGTACGACCCTAGGACCCTGTGGACTGTCCCATATTTACCTTGACCCTAAGAACAATGTTAGTGTCTGCCTTGTGAACACCGACGTACTGGCGAGACCGTGTCAGTTGACTGACTGATTGTGTACAGTACTTGAAGATGCGACACCCGCGTAATTCAATGCATAATTGACCGTGTTAGGTGACTAGTGTTACCCCTAGTATACCCCTGAGTCCAGTGTAAATGTGGTTGTGTATGTACTAGTGTAATGACTAACGATCTTATTGCATTATATTATGTGTACATAGGATATTGGATTTATTCTGCGCGATTTCTAGAGCAGATTATTGGTACATCACATCTTTCTTGCCAGGCAAGTATACCTTGCTATTGTACTGTTATTTATATTCCATATGTTGCATGCATCTTTATTTTCCGTCTTTAGTTCATATATTTTAACTGTTATATAAAATGCGCGCGACGGTGTCGTCGCGATATATTTTTAGTTATGTATTTGCATTGACCTTGTTTATAAGACTACCCCATTATCATGTAGCATCATTAGGTTCATTGGCCGTGACACAGTTGTTACACGGGTGTGAGTCTCATATAGATCACGGACTGCGTGACAGGTCTGACCTCCTGTGCGTAGGGGCCGTGCGTTAGGAATAACTGTTGTTAGAAACTTTGCATGCTAGTAGACTTGGCAGTTATTAGAGGTATTATCGTGTTATGGATATGACATGCTTAGAGCATGGGGTGGGAAGAACAACAAGTACCGCATTTGAGCTCCTTTGCACTTTTTCTGTGCTACCGAATTCTCCGCTGGAGATACGGGTGGTGATGACCACTATATATTATATTATTATCAGGCGGGCCTCCGGCGTTCGAAAGACGACGTGCCTTTTTAGGCCCCTGGATCTTCAAAAGAGAACCATACCAAATCCTAGTTTTCAGCCAGATAGCTCACTTGTGGGGAAAGGTGTTCTTAACTGTATTCACTTAGACAGTTATGCGACCCCAATGGATGTTTACATTTCAGTACTTTATTGGCATGCTTTTATGTATCTTGTTATGTCCCTCTGAGGACCTGGCCCTTCCAGGTGTATCTGTTCTTGAGTATTCGTAGGAGCGCAGGTTCGGATGGTTACATATGATTCGAGGGTGTCTTTTCTTCGAGCCCGTGATTGATAGCTGGTATTCTTATATTGTGTTTGTTGTATTGTACTTATATTGTATTTGCTCTCACATTCGAGTTGGTAGTGGATTTGTTTTCATCCAACTATCGTCCTTAGATACTTCTTATTGAGATCTAGTTTCAAAGATGTTGGTTATTTAATTATATTTGATTTTCATGGATGAGATTTAGATTATACCTTGTGACTTGTGACATATGTTATACCACTTGTGGATTTGATATTCATAATACAGCGTACGTGTGGATTTGGTTTCCATATATTGGAGTTGCCATATCCATGCGGCTGGCATGCTTACGTGTCCTAGTCCTATGTATTTTGGGACTGGGGCGTGACATGTTTTTGTGGTGGCCCATGCAGGTCGAGAACATATTGTCTCGATTACGTTACTGTACCGAACAAGCCTGCACCTAGGACTAGAGCATAGGATCTCATCCATAACTGACTATGACTCATCTTTCTTCTAATCTGTTCTATTTAAATAAATGCATCCTGCTTGATTCATGTGCTTTCCTAATAGTTTCTTGAGTATAGTCTCTCCTAGGTTATAGGAGTCCCTGTTGTTAGATACTAATTAGGGTAGCACACCTATTAAGAATACAACTAGAATATAGACACACCACTAAGTTTAGAATACCTAGTGAACCCTAGAATTCCTTATCTATGGATTGGTTTACCATTACCCCTTGATGTATTATGAGGACTTGAGAGTAGTATAGACACTACTAGAGTTAGTTAGAAGTTTTATCATATTGTTTGACCCTAGTATTGAGGAACTAATAGAAAATCAAGATTGAATATTAGGACTGAACCTAACCTTCATAGTTAGATAGTATTGGAGAACTATAAATTTAGATGCTTGTCTTGTTACTACCAGAACAGTACCTTAGGAAGCCTAAAGGAATGTAATCAACACTTTTTTCCTTGATCATACCTCGAACATAGCTACTAGCATACCACTCCCTCTTAGAAAATTATGATGCTATCTAGAGCCCTCTATTTTAATTTCATATATTGTTCCTATGCGACCTTAACGTTCGCTAATTGCGCGACGACTAAATTATGTTCTTCTTTTTTCATCTTTAAACTCGTGCCATACGACACTTCTGATAGTAGGCCAAGTAATTTTATTCTTTGTTAAGGACACATAGTTTGCTAGGTTTATAGTTGTAGTCTTAAAATTGAACATTTTGTGCTTGGTAGCTAGAGTTTGATAAGTTTGAGTTTTTCTTGCAGACTGCGACCCGATGATTATCCCTTAGTGTTAAATTGCGTAATTTGTACCCTCACCTCGATACGAGTTATACTCCCTTCCCTTGAGACTAGTAACCTTTTTATTCTTACTATTGACACTTGTTCTATAAGCAATATGACTAAGGCTTAAGACGGCCATGACCTATATAATATAGGAGGATACCCTAATAGGTACTAAGAAGAAATGGAAGAAAGAAAGAAGAAAAATGGAAGAGGAACTTACTTGGAGAAGGAAGGAAGAAGAAAGAAGAAGTGGAGAAGAAGAAGAAGTGAAGAAGAAGAGTGAAATGAAGAAAGGGGGAGAGGGCTGCTGCTCCTTGCTGTGTGGTCGGGAATGGGGGGTAGGTAGTGCCGGCCAAGCACTAAAAATGGGTTCACACAAGTTCCAAATTCCCAAAATGCCCCTACTTGACTTGGTTTCGGGTTTCGGGTTCCAAAAGCACTCAAACTAGCTCCAAATCTCTCCCACTAACCTTCTAAAAATATAATAAATATTTCTAAGCCCCAAAATAATTCTCACAAGGGTGTGGACTGGGTCGGACATGGGTCCACTAGGGTCTGACATGGGTCCAGGCTAGCCAAAACCCTAAAACAATTATTAAAAAATAATATAAGCACTAAATAAATATAAATATAATTAATTTAATACAATACACAATTTACCAAATCAAAAAAAAATCCTATTTTCTAGAATCGGGTAGTGACAAGCCTACCCTCCTTAAAATAATTTTGTCCTCGAAATTAAAAGACGAAACTAGGACAGGAATGCAAGAAAAGAACCATACCTCAGGGCTCGAAGAGATAGGGGTATCGCTCGCGCATTTCATCCTCCCTCTCCCAGGTCGACTCACCTGGAGAGTGATTCCTCCATGCGACGCGAACCAAGGGAATAGTCTGGTTCCTCAACACCTTCTCCCGTCGATCCAGAATCTCCACCGGCTGCTCTGGATAGCTAAGAGTAGGGCCCACCTCGATCTCTGAGTGATCCAATACGTGACTGGGATCTGCCACGTACCGTCTCAACTGCGACACGTGGAACACATCAAGAACTCCCTCCAGCATAGGCGGCAACTCAAGCCTATACGCCACGGCGCCGACCCTCTCGAGGATACGGAAGGGTCCGACGAAACGTGGGCTAAGCTTCCCGCCTCCACCGAAGCGAATAGTGCCTCGCGTCGGAGAAATCCTCAGGAACACCAGATCTCCAACCTAGCACAAACAAGGTCTCTGCACTTAGTCTAAAACAAGCAATCACAAGCAAACACAAAAACAAAATCTAGATTCTAAGCTATACCTCGAACTCCAAAGGTCTCCGGTGGCTATCGGCCCAATGCCGCTGCCTGTCCTGCGTCACCCGAAGTCTATCTCTAATGAGCTTGACCTTCTCTGCCGTATCAACCACCATCTCTGGGCCAAGCAAAGCTCTCTCGCCTACATCATCCCATGATAACGGAGTGGACACCTCCGCCCATACAACGCCTCGAAAGGTGACATCTTGACATTGGCTTGGTAGCTGTTGTTGTAAGCAAACTCTACCAAGTGCAAGTGATCCTCCCAAGAGCCTCTGAAATCCAAAACACAAGTTCGAAGCATATCCTCAAGTGTCTGAATGGTCCTCTCTGACTGACCATCTGTCTGTGGGTGATATGCACTACTAAACTTGAGCTGGGTGCACAAGCTAGCCTGCAGACTCCTCCAGAAATGCGAAGTAAAGCGACTGTCGCAATCTGATACTATGCTCACTGGAACTCCATGCAGTCTGACTATCTGGCGCACATACATCTCTGCTAGTCTCTCTGTAGACGTACCCACTTTGAATGGTAGAAAGTGGGCCGATTTGGTCAATCTGTCCACGATGACCCAAATCGCATCCTTCCCTCCTGGAGAACGGGGAAGTCCAGAAATAAAATCAGTGGTCACATGCTCCCATTTCCACTCCGAAATGGGTAACGGCTGGAGTAATCCTCCTGGCCTCTGCCTCTCTGCCTTCACCTGCTGGCACACTAAGCATCGGGATACAAAGCGTGCTACCTCCCGCTTCATCCCGTACCACCATACATGCTGTCTCAGATCTCTATACATCTTGTTGGCACCTGGATGCATAGAATACTGGGATCGATGCGCCTCCTGGAGAACCTCCTCGCGCAACGACCCACTCGGCACACACAACCTGGTACCGTGCCGCAAAGAACCATCATCAGCAATGGTGAAGTCATCTGATAATCCCATCTGAACCTGCGCCCTGATGCTCCTCAGGGACTCATCCTCAAACTGTGTAGCCCTGATCCGGTCTACCAACTCTGACTGAATCTGCAGTCCCCACATTTGCATCTCAACTCCATGCACTATCACCTCAATGCCCAAGCTCTCAAGATCTGCCAGAAAATAACGATCTGTAGTCAGGCACATAGCTATCGGATACCTGCTCAACGCATCCGCAACTACGTTCGCCTTCCCTGGATGATACTGCAATGATATGTCGAAGTCTTTCATCAACTCCAACCATCTCCTCTGCCTCATGTTCAGCTCTTTTTGGGTAAACACATACTTCAAGCTCTTGTGGTCTATGAAGATCTCCACACGCTCTCCGTATAAATAGTATTTTCACAACTTCAGAGCAAAGATGACCGCTGCCAACTCCAAATCGTAGGTAGGGTAGTTTTTCTCATGAGGACGTAATTGCCTGGAAGCATAGGCAATCACCCTCCCATTCTGCTGCAACACACAACCCAGTCCCTTTCCCGATGCATCACTATAGATAGTGAACCCTCCAGAACCTGATGGCAACGTCAACACTGGAGCTGTCGTCAACCTCCTCTTCAGCTCATCAAAGGCGATCTGGCACTCCTCTGACCAAACAAACTCTACGTCCTTCCGGGTCAGCCTGGACAATGGCTCTGCAATCCGGGAAAAATCCTGAACAAATCTCCTATAGTAGCCTGCCAGTCCCAAGAAACTCCTGACCTCGGCTACTGAACTCGGAGCACTTCATGCCTCAACTGCCATGATCTTTCTCGGATCCACCGAGATACCCTCTCCAGTCACCACATGACCAAGGAATTCAACCTTGTCAAGGAAGAACTCACACTTCGAGAGCTTTCCATAAAGCTTCTCCTTCCTGAGAGTCTCCAGCACTATCCTCAGATGCTCCTCGTGCTCCTCTGGGGTCTTCGAATACACCAAGATGTCATCTATAAACACCACCACAAACCTGTCCAGATGCTGATGGAACACCTTGTTCATCAGATTCATGAACACTGCCGGGGCATTAGTCAACCCAAACGGCATCACCAAGAACTCATACTGTCCATATATGGTCCGAAAAGCTGTCTTTGGAATATCCTCCTTCCTGACCTTCACCTGGTGGTAGCCTGTCCTCAGATCAATCCTGGAAAATACCCTCGCTCCGCTCAACTGGTCAAAAAGATTATCAATACGCGACAGCGGATACTTGTTCTTGATTGTGAGGCTGTTCAGAGCCCTGTAGTCGATACACATCCGTATCGACCCATCCTTCTTCGGCACGAAAAGTATCGGAGCACCCCACGGGGAAGAACTAGATCTGATAAATCCTTTGTCCTGAAGCTCATCCACCTGCTTCTTCAACTCTACCAACTCACTGTTGCTAACTCTATAGACGTGCTGGGATATCGGCTCTGCGCCTGGCACCAAGTCTATAGAGAACTCCACATCTCTGTCCAGAGGTAACCCTGGCAACTCCTCCGGAAAGACATCCATGTACTCCTCTATCAGTGGATGTAGCGACCTCAGCTCTACCACCAGGGCTCCGCAGAAGACTCCCTCGGTCTGCTCCGCTGCTCCTCTGGCAAATTGAAACTCTGGCTCACCCGGCGGACTAAACAAAACTCTGCCTCCACGACAATCTATACTAGCACAATGCGTACTCAACCAATCCATCCCGAGTACAATATCGTAGCTCGGAAGTGGCATTACGAGTAGGCACACACTCAACTTCCGGCCTCCCAAGGTAACTCTCCGGTCTCTGTAGACATCACGGACTAGGATGATACCACCCCCGGTCGTGATCTTGCAGAGTCTAGCTAAAGGTTCAGCAACAATATGGTGTCTAACAACAAAAGATACAGACACAAAGCTATGGGAAGCACCGGAATCAAATAAAGCAAGAGCTGGAATAGAATCAAGAAGAACAGAACCTGAGATAACGTCACCAACTAGCTCGGCCTCGTCTACTGTCAGGGCAAAAACTCACCCCTGCTGTCCTCCTCGGTACTGCTGCTGGTGCTGGGCGAACCTCTGCTGCTGAGTCTGCAAAGGCGGTCCTCTCTGCTGTGCTGCAGGTGCTCTGGCTGGTGCCCTCTGAGCGGCTCCTCCGCCCTGAGCTGGACGGGCAAGCGCTGAAGGATAATCCTTCAGCTGGTGATCTGCTGTGCCATACAATAAACATCTGCCCAGCCTCTTTCTGTATATGTCCCATCCGTGCCCTGGCTTCCTACAGAAAGGGTAAACGATGGGCTGCCTCTGGCCCTGCTGCTGACCCTGCCTCTGCTGCTGGGGCGCCTGCCGGAAGGGCGCACGACCCTGACCCTGGTGCTGCTGGGTCTGCTGGAATGGCCTCTTGGCTGGGCCTGCACTGCTACCTGCTCCTGAAGCATCTCTGCTCCTCTTCGTCTTCAGCTCCAAATCATCCTCAGCCCTCTGAGCGTCGCTGACAATCTGCTCGAAGGTCGCCTCACGGTCGCTCCTGGTCAAGGACTTGACCGCCATGACCAAGCCCTTACGGAACTTCCGCGCCTTCGCTGCCTCAGACAACCCCTCAACAAATCTGTCCAGACGGCAGAACTCCGCTGTATACTCGTCCACTGACATACTCCCCTGGACGAGCGCCTCAAACTGACTCTCCAATGCACTGAGAGCCACGTCCGGGAAGAACTTCTCCTTGAAAAGCTTCTTGAAAGCCTCCCAAGTCAGTCCCGGAGCTGCTATCCGCGTATCCGTGCGGTACCAAGTAAGGGCAAGGTTGAACATCTGGTTGCCCGCTGCCTCTATCTGCATGCTGGCTGGGATCATCGCCAGCCTGAAGATGCCCTCTATATGCTCGATCCAGTCGTCGGCGTACAGGATCCCCTCTGTGCTGCGGAACTCCTTAGGCCGCATCCTCTGAAAATCGATAATAGTACCCAGCCTAGGATACTGAGCCAGCTCTGGCTGTGGCTGGATCTGAGCCACTCTGTCGACCACTGTCATAGCCACCTGATGAGCATTCTCAATGCCCATCCTCATAACATCTGCCTGGCGGTGCTGCGCATCCATCATCTCTCGGAAGAATGCGAACAATTGTGTAGCATCCACTGGCGCAGGCGGTGGTGGAGGAGGTACCACCGGAACAACTGGGGTGACTCTCGGATCAATAGGAGTAAGGGGATCTCCGAGAGAAACCGACGCTCCCTCAACCGCAGGAGTGGCGAGTGGAGCGGTAGCGGCTGCCGGAAGTCGAGCAGGTCGAGAGGTGGCAGACCTCTCGGTGGCAGCTGCTGGGACGGTGCGCTGAGATCTGGTCTTAGGAGGCATCCTGAACACAGATCAAAAGAAGTCAATATAGTGCAAGAAATGATAACATCAATGAAGGACAATAATATTACAAAAGAAACAATTTCAGAAAAAATTTAAGATAGCAAAAGGAAGTAGGAAGGGTCCTAGTTGTGATTGAGTACACTCTCTCTCAGCCTATATCCTATATCCTATTGCAGGTAAACCTAAAACTGGACCTGCATGGGCCACCACCAAAAACGTGTCACGACCCGCACCAAAAAATCGGGCATGAGCCGTGGGTACGTCCAGCCTACGCCACAGAATCGGCGGTAGAACGCTGTAAAGGTCCGTTCTAGGTCAACCATATCTATCTATATCTCACAGAAAAATCTGGCATGACCTCTCCAAAAGGAGGGCAACCACGCAATATATATATATCAAAATCCTCTCCAAAAGGAGGGCAACCACGCAATATATATATGAACTCCACAAAATCTAGGGGAAGAATAAAAGCACGATATGATATAAACAAAGAAACAGAACCAAGAGAGCAAGACAATCCAAAATAATACAGTCCAAGGCCATAATAGCTACAACATCTCACAGCCACAAAAGAATAAGTACAATCATCCAAAATAAAATACTGGGACCAACCCAGGAAACCCACCTAGCTAACTAGGGTGCTAACGACGTCTCCTCGGCGCACTCCTCCTCGATCACGGGGTCACAACAGTCGTTAACACCTGGCCCGTAGAACGTCGGGCAATAGTCCTCAGGATCCTCTGGAAAAAATATGCCCAGTCAAGACTGGAGCGAAGTACATAACTCTGAAAGCAACTCCAAATACATGGTAAGGTGTATATGACGAGCAATAGAAAAGTATACAAGATACACAGGAAATAAATATATGCTGGAGCACAATAAGTAGCTGCAAGTAAACTGGAGAACAAGACAAGTACTGGAAAAGTAACTGCAGGTGAGAAACATGAATACTAGCTAAGTGCCTTGAGCACAAGTTCGTTATGTGATCGGCTTAGGTTGCACATGAAAAACACTACGATAACTCCGTTATGCGTGAGTTGCATAACCGACATACACATGAATACTGTTTGGCTTTGATCACATAACCAACTCCTACTCCCCTCCCCCACTAATACCATTGGATCCAACCACAAAACACTACATACATGATAATAGCTCGCGCACACGAAGGCGAGAGCACAATAAGCACATGATAGCACATGAGAATCAATATCCGAAGCACATGATGAAATACACGTGATAGAGTACCCGCTGAACACGGTAAGGGGATAGCATCTCATGACGGGATCCACTAGTACCAGCTCGTGTAATAATATGTCAGAATCAAGTATCACAGTCCTAGAACAGGTGATATAAACGCTATCATGAAATGGAAACTATCAGAGGTAGGTACTCGCCTGATGTCCTGATGAACTGATGAGGATCGAGATCCGGACCGGTGTCGCAAGGACCTAATGCGAAAAGCAAAATTAAACAGGGTTCTAAGCATTTAAACTGATATAAAATAATTAAAAACATGCTTCTAGGGCTATTCTAGGTCGAACGGGTCAAACCGGTGAAATTCGGGTCAAAAAGTCAACCCAGGGTCTAAAAAGTCAACTCTAGGTCAAAACTAGGTAAAACGTTGACTTTTACGGTCAACGAGGACAATTATGGTCAAATCTAGGTCAAACTAGGGTGCCCCTGAAATTCTAGGTCAAACCGAGCTCATTAAGCTACTAAACTCACAAACTCGCCTAATCGAGATACCGGGATACCCTCGGTATCCGATACCTCGCCCTAGGCCACGCACCCCGCCTAAACCCGCTAAAACCTAAGCTAGCACGCGTAATTATATATATAAAAATATATAAAAATTACTCTAAAATATTTCCTAGGCAAATGCTCAAATACCCCGCTCGAAACTCAATACCTTGGATATCTCAAGGTATTGAGATACCTCGGTATCTCAAGGTATTGAGATACCGCTCTCGAACCCCTCTAACTAGCTATCTAACTAAAGATTATATACCTAGTTATTAATCTAGGCTAGGTAATTTTGATATCTACCATATTTATATATATCTAAGTATGTATATACCTATATATATAGATATCCACACACACATACCCAAATACCCATTACCTTACCTATACACCTATATATATATAACTATAGGTATATAGATATCTATATCTTAGATAGATATATATATATATATATATATATATATATATATATATAGATCTAAGTATCTAGCTATCTACTACCCGTCTAACTATCCATCTACCTATTTAGGTAACTATCTAGCTACCTATCTAACAATATGTATATATATATCTAATACCTATCTATATATCTATATATCTATCTATCTATCTAACATATTATCTATCTATCTATTGATATATCTATCTATCTATCTATCAACATATATATATATATATATATATATATATATATATAAGTATATATATATCAATCTCCCTTTCTCCCTCACTAGCTACTACCCCTGCATATGCTAACCCTGCTGCTGCTCGTTGCTGTACCTGCTGATGCTGCTGCCCATGCTCTTTGCTGCTGCTGCTGCAGCTTTGCTGCTGCTGTGCTGCTGCTGCAAGCAGCAACAGCTGCTGCCCCCCCCAGCTGGCAGTGGCTGAACCCCCCCTCCTACTCACGAACACACACACACACACGCCTATATACTTATATATATATCACCCTATATATATATATATATATATATATATATATATATATATATACACATATATAACTATATATATATACTACTAGATAGATAGATATATACACACTTATCTACTCTCTAACACTCACACTAACACACTCACAAACACACTAATACACACACTCACACACAAATATATACATAGCTATATATATATATATATATAAACACCTATATTAATATATATATATGCACACATACAAATATATATATATACATACATATCAACACACACACACACTCTAAGATATATATTTACACACACACACACACACACACACACACACACACACACACACACACACATATATATATATATATATATATATATATATATATATATATATATATATATATATATATATATATATATATATACACACACACACACAAGCACACTTATACATATACATATATATATATATATATACACATAGACTTATACACACACAAGCACATAGATATAAATACACACATATATATATAAATATATATACATAAACACACATACATATAAATATATACATATATATATATATATAGACACATATACACTAACACAACACAACACACAACAACACACAAACAACACGCCCCACTCACGCCCAACGACCCCGACACTCACCAACACCCTAAAATATATAAAATATAACTCAAAAACTCTAGCACACACTCCCCGATACTAATCCAATGTGCGCACAAGCCCGAAACGAGGAAACCAAGTCGAAATGGCCGTTCGGTCATTTCGACGAACACGTGGTGCGCGGCTCGGAAAACCTCCTGAAACGCACACCAAACGAACTCGAAATCGGCCCAAAATTTACCCACGCGTTCTAAACAATGCCTAGATCCTAGAAAAAGTGCTCCCGCGTCGATTCTAGGCCCGTGGCGGAAACGCACATGCACTTAGAATCGACGACGACGAAAAATCTCAATTTTGCCCGAAATGCTCGTTTCTCCGTGACACGGCTTCCCGTGTCCGAATGGAGACACGCACTCACCCTCAAGACACCCGAAAATGTCTACCTAGGTCCGTCTAACCTAGAACATCACCCAAAATTGGGCCAAATTCGGATTCCACCCGAATTCGACACAAAACCTAATGTCAAAGTCTCTAAACTCAACCAAACTAGTTCCAACTTCCTCCTACGGGTAGGCTTAGGGTCTAGAAAGATTCTACAACACTAATTACACTATATAAAAGTAATTAGCAAGGGGAAAGTTAGGGTTTACCTCTTGGGAGTTGGAATCCCAAGGCCTAGGTCTCCGATCTACTTGGAATCACCTCCCTCAAGCTCCAAGCCACCAAATCTAGCTTCCACACTATACCTAAGCTCCTCACACCTAGGTTGGGGAAAATGCAAGGTTAGGGCTAGCATAAAGAGAAGGAATGGAAGAAAAAAAGAAGAAAAATGGAAGAGGAACTTACTTGGAGAAGGAAGGAAGAAGTGGAGAAGAAGAAGAAGTGAAGAAGAAGAAGAGTAAAATAAAGAAAGGGGGAGAGGGCTGCTGCTCCTTGCTATGTGGTCGAGAATGGGGGGTAGGTAGGGCCGGCCAAGCACTAAAAATGGGTTCACACAAGTTCCAAATTTCCAAAATGCCCCTACTTGACTTGGTTTCGGGTTCCGGTTTCCAAAATCACTCAAACTAGCTCCTAATCTCTCCCACTAACCTTCTAAAAATATAATAAATATTTCTAAGCCCCAAAATAATTCTCACAAGGGTGTGGGCTGGGTCGGACATGGGTCCACTAGGGTCTGACATGGGTCCAGGCTAGCCAAAACCCTAAAATAATCATTAAAAAATAATATAAGCACTAAATAAATATAAATATAATTAATTTAATACAATACACAATTTACCAAATAAAAATAAAAAAAATCCTATTTTCTAGAATCGGGTAGTGACATTCTCGGGCAACCTTGAGTAGCCACCTGCACCTACACCACCATTGTCTCCTCCGCTCCTCCTCTTTCCCCTCGTCGAGCGCCTCCGCCGGCCACCCATCATCGACACCACTCGACATCTCCCTCTCGCCGGAGATCACCTCGATCACCACCGTTCATCCTTTTCCCCCGTTGAGCCACCCAGGCCACTACCTCCACCACCTCTGCTCCCTCCTCCTCCTCTACTCCGGCCGTCCTCCACGGCCTCGACCTCCTCCACCACTCGACCGGAGCAGCACCAAACGCTGCCATCTCCATCTCCCTCTCCCTGTACATGCCTCCAGCGCCCTGACTTCAGCTTTCTGTCTCCCACCGGTGTCGACTCCCCTCAAGCCGACCACCAGGACCGACCGAACGACCACTTCCTCCTTCCCCGTTGTCGTAGACCAGAGCCACCACAGCCTCTCCGGACTTCCCTATCACCATCACCCTCTTCCATTAACATCATTATCTTCACCATCACCGTGACTCGCCGGAGAAGCTTCCCTGGTCGGACTCCGGTAGTCCACCACTCACCACCACCATCATCATCATCTCAAATCATTATCATCTCGTCATCGTCATTATCATCACCCTAACCATCATCGTAGTCATCGACGTAGTAGTCATCACCTTCACAAACACCATTACCATTATCAATACCTCATCCTAGTCGTCGCCATCACCCATCATCATCATCGTATTGTCGTCATCTCATCATTAGCATCATCATCACCCCATCGTCCACATCTCCATCCTCGTCATCGTCCTCATCAACACCATCGTTCTCGTCATCATCATCATCATCACTTCATCCATATCTCATCATCGTCATCACCATTATCATCATTTTAGTTGTCACCCTCATCATCATCGTCGTCAACCTCTCTTCGTCGTTATCCAGCCGATCCCGTGCATGTACCCCGAGGTACGAACCTGTCCCACCTTCTCCTTGTTATGTGTGTTTGTGTGTGTTCTAGTAGGATATTAGTATTTAGCCACCACGGTTAGTTTACATCAGACCCTGAGTCGGAGAACCCAACGCACGTTCGTACACGTACACGTACGCAAATATTATTCAGTTTGGTGTATATATTTATGTACGTAATTACTATATGTATTCCAATAGTTATGTAAATAAACTACTGGTTATATTATTATATAATTATATGGATATATATATGTATTGTATAATTAAGTAAAGGCTAATTGATAATTAAGAACATATATATACTTAGACTGTACGACCCTAGGACCCTGTGGATTGTCCCATATTTACCTTAACCCTGTTGACCCTAAGAACAATGTTAGTGTCTGCCTTGTGAATACCGACGTACTGGCGAGACCGTGTCAGTTGACTGACTGATTGTGTACAGTACTTGAAGATGCGACACCCGCGTAATTCAATGCGTAATTGACCGTGTTAGGTAACTAGTGTTACCCCTAGTATACCCCTGAGTCCAGTATAAATATGGTTGTGTATGTGCTAGTGTAATGACTAATGATCTTATTGCATTATATTATGTGTACATAGGATATTGGATTTATTCTGCACAATTTCTGGAGCAGGTTATTGATACATCACAGCTTTCTTGCCAGGCAAGTATACCTTGCCATTGTACTGTTATTTATATTCCATATGTTGCATGCATCTTTATTTTCTGTCTTTAGTTCATATATTTTAACTGTTATATAAAATACGTACGACGGTGTCGTCGCGATATATTTTTAGTTATGTATTCGCATTAACCTTGTTTATAAGACTACCCCATTATCATGTAGCATCATTAGGTTCATTGGCCGTGACACAGTTGTTACACGGGTGTGAGTCTCATATAGATCATGGACTGCGTGACAGGTCTGGCCTCCTGTGCATAGGGGTCGTGTGTTAGGAATAACTGTTGTTAGAAACTTTGCATGCTAGTAGACTTGGCAATTATTAGAGGTGTTATCGTGTCATGGATATGACATGCTTAGAGCATGGGGTGGGGAGAACAACAAGTACCGCATTTGAGCTCCTTTGCACTTTTTTTGTGCGCCCGGATTCTTCGCTGCAAATACGGGTGGTGATGACCACTATATATTATATTATTATAAGGTGGGCCTCCGGCGTTCGAAAGACGACGTGCCTTTTTAGGCCCCTGGATCTTCAAAAGAGAACCATACCAAATCCCAATTTTCAGCCAGATAGCTCACTTGTGGAGAAAGGTGTTCTTAACTGCATTCACTTAGACGGTTAGGCGACCCCAATGGATGTTTACATTTCAGTACTTTATTAGCATGCTTTTATGTATCTTGTTATGTCCCTCTGAGGACCTGGCCCTTCCAGGTGTATCTGTTCTTGAGTATTCGCAGGAGCGCAGGTTCGGATGGTTACATATAATTCGAGGGTGTCTTCTCTTCGAGCCCGTGATTGATAGCTGGTATTCTTATATTGTATTTTTTGTATTGTACTTATATTGTATTTGCTCTCATATTCGAGTTGGTAGTAGATTTGTTTCCATCCAACTATCGTCCTTAGATACTTCTTATTGAGATCTAGTTTCAAAGATGTTGGTTATTTAATTATATTTGATTTTCGTGGATGAGATTTAGATTATACCTTGTGACTTGTGACATATGTTATATCACTTGTGAATTTGATATTCATAATACAACGTACGTGTGGATTTGGTTTCCATATATTGGAGTTGCCATATCAATGCGGCTGGCATGCTTACGTATCCTAGTCCTATGTATTTTGGGACTGGGGCGTGACAGTTTGAAATTTTTGAATTGGGACTGAGGCCTTGTAGGAAACTTTGTCTGCCACGTCACAGACGGGAGACAGAGTTTTACGCTCAGGGCGTATTCTAGACTTCTGGATTGGCACTAAGGCATTGCCAGAAGCTTTGTCTTCCACATCATAGACGGGAGACAGAGTTTTACGCTCAAGGCGTATTCTAGATTTCTGGATTGGCACTGAGGCATTGCCAGAAGCTTTGTCTGCCACATCACAGACGAGAGACAGAGTTTTACGCTCAAGGCGTATAGGCTGTGTTGTCACAACCTTGTTGATCAGAGAAGGAGAGTTCGCAGGAAGGGTAGAGGATGTTCGGGGCATCCATACTTTATGCAGCTTCCTGTTGTCCTGGACAGAGAGGGAATAAGAGCTACCCCCTGCACGAAGCATATCTTCATAAGCAGATTGGTCGAATTGGACGACCAAAGTCTTCTTCGTCGATTCGACGGATACAGTATCGTGTTGAGAAATGTCTTTCTCGTCAGATGAGAAAGTAGTCCCCAGCAGAGTCGCCATCTTGTGTTTAATGATAAACAAAAGAAATTGAAAGTAGGTTTATAAGAAACCCTTTCTTTGTTTACAAACAAGAAAAAGAAGTACAATTAATCCTATACGAGGATGTTAAGTACAATAAAAATAATTCTGGGGAAAAATTGCTATAGGAGTCTGATCTGCGGTCGATCACTTTGTCTCTTGGACCATACGATGACGAAGAAGTGCTGTAAAAGAAGAAGAAGCTTCAAAGATTGCAGGGAGGATTGAACTCTCGTTGTCGAAGTTGTCAATCAACACTCTCTGTTTTTACTCTCTCTCTGATTCCCACATGATTCCAAACTCTTCCCCCCTTTTTTCCTGTGATCGAAGGTCTCTATTTATAGAGCTTAGTCACATTAACCGTCCAGTAGGCGTAAAAGCCAAACTATGGAGAAGGTGACATCTTTTATGCGGCGATTATAATAACTGCTATCCACGTTTGAATGATCCTCTGAGTTTGCGTGTGACACGTGTCCCATTATACGGTAATACGTATAACTGCTTTTCGAAGATCACGACATGCAAGTCACGTAGGTAACTGCCCCTCGCGTAGCGATGGTTGGCATAAAAGCCAAATAACTGTCTCGTTGGCGTAAAAGCCAAATAGTTATCTCGTTGGCGTAAAAGCCAAGTAGCTGTCTTGTTGGCGTAAAACCCAAGTTCTGCATAAAGCTTGATGCTGCATAATAGGTAACCAGCGTAGAAATAGCCAATTATCTTTCTGACTGAGGTCTTGAGCGTATTCTGGGCCAAACAGTATTATCACGTACCTTTGCAAATATAGCTTGAGTTGGCGTATTTCAAGGAGATAGCATACGGCGTACTCCTATAGTTGAAAATAGCCTGGTTGGCGTATTTTGAGGAGATAGCATACGGCGTGCTCTTATAGTTGAAAATAGCCTGGTTGGCGTAACATGCAGGGATAGTGATGTGAGCATATTAGCCCTAGTTTTAGCTCTTCCAGTCATTAAAAATAGAATAAAATCTCGTGCATTAAATACAGAGATCTGCCCCCATCTCGCGCATTAACTGCAAAGATATGCCTCGAGTTCTGTACGAAGAACAGCTTTTGACGTGGCGTCTGATTTTGTCTCATCTTGAGCGTAAAAGCTCATTTCTGCGCGTGTAGAGTAGGCAGCGTATTCCTTGAATGCGTAAAAATAACTTGTATCAAGGATATGTCACTAAACGACAGTTTGGGTCTCTGTGCAGAATCATCATAACAGCCGTCCTCTCGGTCGTCATGCAGTACTCTTTGTTAGAAGTCATGTTCACTGTTTTGTCTGACAGGTTTATTCGAGGAATACGAAGAGTTTCTCATACAACTCCATGCCGCATTAAAAACAAACGTATTTTACGCCGGAGGGGGTGTAACAACATTTTTATGCCAAAAACAGCCTGGAAGTGCTGACTTACGCAGGTTATTTTGGAGCTCTGTTTTACGCTTCATAGCGTTGAAGCTCTGTTGTATGCCATTGGCTCTGAAGTCATATTTTTATGCCACACAGCGCTGGAGCTCTATTTTTATGCGGGCTTCATACATGTTGGGGGTTTTATGCATATAATTCTCCAGCGTATTTTTATGCTTCTACAGCCGCCAAGTAGTAGAGGGGTCATCATGACCGCGTATCTCCGGAGGAGCGTACGGGTTACATAAAAGAAAAGTACAAAGGAGCCCAAATGTCTTATTTATTGTTCTCTCCATCCCATGCTCTAAGCATGCCACATCCATGACACGATAAAATCTCTAAATAACTACCAGGTCTACTAGCATACAAAGTTTTTATCAGCAGTCATCCCTAACGCACGGCCCATACGTACAGGAGGTCAGACCTGTCACGCAGTCCGTGATCTATATGAGACTCACAACTCGTGTAATAATTGTGTCATGGCCAATAAACCTAATGATACTCCATAATAATGGGGTGGTCTCATAAAGTAGGTCCAAAAATCTACATAAATAAACATGATACGACGATATCGTCATTGCACCCAAGTTTCTCTGGACACACAATTTATTTAGCAATAAATAAACTAAATAAGCAGAAATAAATTATGCAGACATCATATGGAATGTAAGTAATAGTACGATGGCAAGGTATACTTGCCGAGCAAGAATTCTGTATAGTGCAGGCGTCCAAAACAGTATTATGTTTAGTGGAAGAATTGTAGTTAGGGTTTGGAAGAGTTGTAATATATATATAGAGATAAGAGGCGATGGAGTAATTTTTAGTGGTCTCAAAAGCCACTGCTGCTGCTGTTTCTTTCTTTCTTTCTTTCTTTCTTTCTTTCTTTGATTTTGGTTTCGGTTGAGGAGAGTTTAGTAATACTAGAGATAAGAAGCGGTGGAATGAGAAGGTTCACACGCGCGGAGAAGGAAAAGGAAAGTTGGTTTTGCTACTGTTGTTGTTGTTGATATTTTGCTCCCCTAATCGGATCCGGGTAGGGGCTACACGTGTAGTGGGTTCAAGCGGGTAGGGTAGAGGCTAAGGGGTTAACGGTTTTGGGTAGAGATCCAATAGGAATTTCTTTTCTAATTAATTATATCTATATTTATATATACATATCTATACATAGAAAATTCTAAAAAATTTATTGGTGCACACCATTAAGCTAACAACTGTCCAAAGGGTCTCCTACATAGAATTTAATTAGAAAAAATTTATAATGGCTCCATAAATCTCCTAAGTGTACAAATATCTCAAATAAAGATTAAATAAAATCTATCTCCTCTATTTAGCTTATAATTACTATAAATAAATTAAATAATTAATAATAATAAAATTAATATGATTTTTAAAATTAGGGGTTTTACATTCTACCCAACTTATAAAAATTGTGTCCTCGAAATTAAAACTAAGCCATGGTAGAAAGTCAAGGATGGTATAAGATATAAATTAATAAAGTAAATTTATACCTTGGTCAAAGAATAGGTTTGGAAAATGTTTGCGCATGTCATCCTCGCGCTCCCAAGTAGATTCTCCTGGCGCGCCATGCTTCCATGCCACGTGGACCAAGGGAATAGACTGGTTCCTCAATACTTTCTCTCGACGATCAAGGATTCCCACAGGTTGCTCTTGATATGACAAGCTTGGCCCAATAGCAATCTCCGAATGGTCGAGAACATGACTGATGTCTGCCACATATCGCCTGAGCTACGACACATGGAATACGTCATGTATTCCCTCAAGTGAAGGTGGTAGCGCAAATCGATATGCCACTTCTCCCACTCTCTCTAGCACGTCAAATGGTCCAATATACCTTGGACTCAACTTGCCACGCCCTCCGAATCAAATGGTGCCTCTGGTAGGTGATATCTTTAAAAAGACATGATTGCCCTCTTTAAACTCCAAGGGACGACGATGAAGGTTTGCCCATTGTTTCTGCCTGTCTTGTGTTGCTCGCAAGTATCCTTGTATCTTCTTTACTGTTTCTATGGTGTTGACCACTAACTCTGGTCCCAGAATCTGACGTTCTCCCACGTCACTCCAACATACAGGAGACCTATATTTTCTTCCGTACAATGCTTCAAACGGAGCCATCTGGATGCTTGCCTGATAGCTATTGTTGTAAGAAAACTCCACAAGGTGTAGGTGGTCCTCCCATGATCCTCCAAAGTCTAACATACAAGCCCTCAACATATCCTCTACTGTCTTAATAGTACGCTCTGACTGTCCATCTGTCTGCGGGTGATAAGATGTACTGAACTTTAGACGAGTTCCAAGACTCTCTTGCATGCTCCTCCAAAAGTGCGATATAAAGCGCGAATCTCTGTCTGATACAATACTGACTGGTATGCCGTACAATCTCACGATCTGTCTCATATATAAGTCAGCCAAAGCTTCGGTAGATTGGCCAACTCTAAAAGGCAAGAAATGGGCTGACTTGGTGAGTCGGTCCACTATTACCCATACTGCATCTTTACCACTTGGACTTTTGGGAAAACCTGTGACGAAGTCCATAGTGATGTGCTCCCACTTCCACTCTGGAATCGGGAGTGGTTGCAATAACCCTGTTGTTCTCTGGTGCTCGGCCTTTACTTGCTGACATACCAAACATTTAGCTACAAAGTGAGCTATCTCTCTTTTTATTCCATGCCACCAAAAGTGCTATCGTAAATCACGATACATCTTGGTACCTCCCGGATGAATAGAATATATCGAACTATGAGCTTCTGTCGTTAGTTCCTGTCGGATCTCTCCATTTGGAATATAAAGACGATCACCATATCGTAATGTCCCATCATCATGGATGCGTAGTCCTGTCTGCTCTCTGGCCTCTGTCCTTTCCTTTAATCTTCTGAATCTGGAGTTTGTAGGCAATGCTGCCTTGATTCTCTCTACTAGTGATGATTGTACTTGCAAGTTGGCTAGGGTCCTGTCTGCTCCGGGTAATATTACTTCAATGCCAAGACCTTGCAAGTCCTCGAATAGTTCCTTCTGTGTTGTCAAGAAGTAGGCTATTGGTTTCCGGCTTAATGCGTCTGCTACAACGTTAGCCTTGCATGGATGATAATGTAGCTCTATCTCGAAATCTTTTATCAATTCGAGCCATCGATGTTGCCTCATATTTAACTCCTTCTGCGTGAAGACATACTTGAGACTTTTGAGGTTTGTATATATTTCCACTCGTTCCCCATATATGTAATGTCTCCATAGCTTCAGAGCAAATACAACGGCTGCAAGTTCCAAGTCATGAGTTAGATAATTCTTCTCATGTACTAATAATTGTCTAGATGCATATGCAATCACCTTGCCATGCTGTATTAATACGTATCCCAAACCTTTTTTTGATGTGTTACTGTAGATCACATAGCCTCCTGATCCTGATGGAATAGTCAATACTGGTGCTGAAGTCAGTCGCTTCTTTAATTCCTCGAAAGCGGCTTGACACTCGTTGGTCTATATGAACTCTTGGTCTTTGAAAGTCAACCGAATCATAGGTGTTGCTATCCTTGAGAAGTTTTCTATGAACCGTCGGTAATATCCCGCAAGTCCAAGGAAACTTCTCACCTCCGCTGCTGATTTAGGAACAGGCCATGTCTCGACTGCCGAGATCTTTTCTGGATCAACAAAAATACCATCTCCTGTAACAACATGTCCAAGAAATGAGACTATATCCAAGAAGAACTCACATTTACTGAGCTTTGCATATAACCGCTCTCTCCTCAAGGTTTCTAGAATAATCTTCAGG